>CM053611.1:114191895-114253004 GCA_028646535.1 Procyon lotor
AAAGGGGAATGGGGGGAAATCAGAGGGAGAGGTGAACCATGAGAGACTGTGGACTCTGAGCAACAAACTGAGGGTCTTGGAGGGGAGGGGGTGGCGGGTTGGGCGAGCCTGGTTGTGGGTATTTAGGAGGGCATGTATTGCATGGAGCACTGGGTGTGGTGCATGAACAATTAATCTTGTAACACTAAAAAAATAAACATATTTGGGGGGAAAAAAGAACCCTCTCTGTCTTCAAGTTTTAATAACATTTCTAGTGCGATGATCTAAATTTTTAGACTGTTACTCTACACATTTAGTATTCAATTCAACCTGGGAAATAAGCTAAGAACTAAGTTTTATCTTTTTCCATAATGATACTAACAATGAATCTTGGAACACTGAAAAAATAAAAGTATTTGGAATAAAAAAAAAAAGAAAGTAAATTGGCCATCACCTCTGGAGGGAAGTTTAGTAATATACACCCCAGTTTAAAATATACACACTAACTCTTCGCCCAAGAACGCCAATCCAAAGAATTTATTTTTATTGTGTTAAAACATATACACTCTAAAATGGACGGTTTTAACCATTTCTAAGTGTCCAGTTCAGTGGCAGTAAGTATATTCACCGTTCATGTTGTGCATCTGTCACCACAATCCATCTACAACCTTTTTTTTAATCTTCCCTGAACTGAAACTCTGTCCCTGTTAAACACTAACTCCCCATCCCCCCTGCCACTGCCTTAGCGGCTAGGTTCTGTCGGAATTTGAGTACTCCAAGAATTTGTTTCTTGCACGAAAGATATATTCATTCCAAAAAAAACAATAGTTCTGAGGACCTACTACAGGCTAGGTGATCAATAGGACAGACCAAGGTCCTTGTCTTATGCACAAGTTGTGACCCAGAGAAGGAAAGTCGAGCACAAACAAGGGTGTAAGCAATGAAGCATTAGGTTTTTATGCTTTTATGAAGAAAATAAATAGATGAATGTGTGAGTGATTGCGGAGGGTCCTTCAGCGAGGGCAGCAAGGAAAAGGTGTCTCAGGCACTACTTACCATGAAAAACAAATTAGAAAACTCTAACGGGCTAAGCGACATCCCTGCTAAGGCTCAGAGCCCACCTGGCCGGATGTCAGGACACATCAGTTCGCTGTAGGCTCTAAGAATCTTCCTCAGAACTCACTCCTATCATTCAGTGTGCCTTCTGGAGACTCTTTTCCTGGAGAGAAAGCGTTTCCTAGATTGGGGGGTAGAGACTAACCCAGCAGGGTCCATGCCACACTGCTTTATTCTGAGAAGGAATGTGCAGATGATAGTTTCAAGGGTTTCATGTCCAGCCCCTCCTAAAACGGTAAAATAGCAGTCGGCCGATCAAGTGGCTGATCTAAATCTCTCTGTGGTTTTACTTTTGTTCTGGCAGCCTGAGCGACGCTGGAAAAAAATTACAGTGTGCGCGCGGGAAATATATCCTTCCCTCTGTCTTGACTGACATAGCGGGGAGCCCACGGGAGTAAGGGGAAAGGGCGTGGGTTCTACTGCAGCCAAAGTACAGGGAACAACTCAGCGTCAAGGGCCTGGCCTGCCCTTAGCCTGAGGCAGGAACTCAAGGGGAATATAACACTTTGCTGCTAAGTAATACCACTGGAATAAAAGCATGTTTGGGATGACTTTTGGCTTTAACTTGGAATTTCTGTTTCATTGGCTTCCAGAAAGAACTCTTTTTCCCACCTTGAGTTTTTAACTTGTATTTCAGAAGTTTTTGTAGCTGTATAAATATGATCTATACAAACCGGTCTTGAACTAAAGCCCTACGTCCTCAGAGTACGCTGAAGAAAAGATTCAGGATCTCCATTTTAACAACCAGACTCTAGGATTGCAGCCCTTGTATACAAGCCACAGGCTAGAGACCTCGCTCGATGACTTATTAGCTGTGTGTTCTTGGGTGGATTATTTGACCTCTGATTCTGTAAAAGAGGAGGTCACCCTAGGATTTTTTTGCAAGGATAAGGTGCACGAACGTGAAAGGCACGGTGCTGGCACAACGATAAAGCCGTCTCCTTTCCTGGGCTTCATAACCGAGTCTGGCATTATTGACAGAGTAGAAAAAGATGAAAATGGAAACCCCAAATTTATCTTTGTCGGAGTAGCTTGGACATGGTCTGACTGATTTCCCCCTGTTGGCTTTGAGCCGTACTCCTCCCAAGCTGTACGGCCCCTAAGCTGAATTTCAGCATGACTTGAAGCATTATCTTCAGCTTCAAAGGGACTTAAACTAACCAGAGCATCTCTAGATAACTTGGGACTGCGCAGGAGACTCGGACCCACAGGAGGGAGGGGGTGAGGGGGGCCACTGGTTGAGGATCTGGAGATGTTTCCACTGCCAGAAGACTGAGGGGACTGAGCCCTGTCTCCAAATTCTTCCAGGATAGTATGTAGAAGAGAGATTAAATTTATTCTGTGTGGCTCTGTTCGTGGAGACAGATTTCGGTCTTATATACGGGAAAACTTTATTAAAAAAAAAAAAAACGATTGTCAAGGAAGGATGCTGTCTTCTCTGGTAGAGACCTCTTGCGGGATTCTATCATAGCATAGCTAATTGCTCCCTGGGAATGGTGCCGGGAGAGTTCTGCATCAGAGAAGAGCTGGATGAAGTGCCCTCGAGGGTTCTTTTCCAGGTCAGGAAGGCTGTAATTCAGATAGCTACATAAGCGCAACATTTTGGGGCAGGAACGTCAAGAAGAACAGCCATGGCGAGGTGTAAGGCACACACAGGCGCGCACAGACTGTGCTTACGTGTGAACTATAACCTTCTAAAACAAAGGAATGTCATGTGCACAGGGGGAAAAAAAGGCTTTTTAACTGCTTGAAACGAAAATGTTCATACTTCAGACTAGCGTATCATATTTTATAGGTTTCATGCGGACACGGGGCCAAATGAAATGAACCAAGATCGTAGGCATTAAGTTACACTTTAATTTTATCTTTTTTTCCCTGTGATTTTGACACAAGTGATTAAAAATGAACCTGGACCTTTGACCTACGCGTCTGGCTCCCCACCCCCCATTCACCTGTGAACCTCTGCTGATTGTTTCATAGACTTGGTCAACTGCTTTTAGCAGCTAAACATTAAAGCCACTGAGAGCATAAACAGGAAGCTGGTGTTTAGGTGGGAGTTCCTAGGAATTTTATACTACTGACCACAGAGGCCAAGAGAGAAAGGAAATAGGAAAAACAGTGTAAATACCTGGGTGACTAATGACTTTGCATCGCTTAGCTGGCTTTTCTGAGCGGTTAATGCGGAGTCCCTTCTAGGGGAAACACCCTGAAAAATCTTCAGGACCCTGCGCGGCATCGAAGGGGCAGACCCATGGGTGTTTACTGCTGGCGGTTCTTTGGTCGGTTTTGTTCACTGGGCAGAAAGATGTTCTGCCAATTTCCCCCAAGAGATCGACTCCATTTGCATGCGTGGTGCAGACATTTTGCCGAGCGCCGGGGTTCCCAGGCCTCCGATTGTAAAGGATTGTAAGGCCACCCCCTTCCCTCGCTCACATGGATAGCGCCTAAGAGGATTTAGAATCAAGTGGGCGCATTTGCACGGCCTTGTTCTGAAGAGGCAGCTGGAGCGCGGGTCGGCCGGCCTGGCGCAGCCAACCGCGGGTCCCGGGGGACTGCATTGTCCTCCGAGGGGCCGCCACGGGGGCTCCATTGTGCGCGGAGCAGGCCTTTTTCTCCTGCCCTCTGTCTCCCCCGGACCTCCTCCCCCACCCCCCACGCAGACTTTTCTCTCAAGCTGCCCGGATCCCCCTGCTGCCGCATTTCCAATGCAGAGAGGAGCGGGCAGGGCTCCGGGCTGGCCATCTGCACGCGGAGATTGACAGCGGCCCCGGAAGGTCAGTGCCTCAACGATTTCTGTCTGAACAGCAGGCCACCCAGGCCTCCCGAGCAAAACAGGGACATCTGCTCCCCTTAATTTAGAACACTGGTTCCAATTTCACTGGAGCCCCTTGCTTAACGCCGCGCTCCGGCTCCGGGGGAGGGGTCGGGGAGGGGCCGAGCAGACGCGCCGCCCGCCCCCAGCTCCCCCACTCCCCCCGCAGAGCAGCTGAGTCGGGCGGGGGCGGGGGGGTCACCCACGTGATCCGGGTGACGTCGTGCGGGGGAGGGGGAGGGGCGCGCTGGTCTCTACCCCCCCCCCTCCGGTGCCCGCGACGCCCGATTCGTCCCGGGTCTGCGGAGGCGCAGGCTGAGGCGCCGGGGGAACGAGGCCGTGGGCGACCTGGGGGCGGCGATCCGGCTCCGCTGGGAAGGTAGTGCAGCCCCGCCGCCCCGGTCCTCGGGCAGCCCGGGCTCGCGCTGCCTCAGGCTGGCTGGGAGGAACATGTGAAGGGGCAGGAAAGTTTACTGCACCGGGAGTGGGGAACCAGCGCAGTTCTTCCTGGTGCAGGGCTCTGGGCCGGCAGCTCGAAAGCCAGCGGTCAGAGGGGCCCAAATCCCGCGTGGGCAGTTGACATCGAAACTCAGCCTGCTTTTGCAGGTTCACAGTAGGTGAAAGAACGAGAGACTTGTATTTCTAACTGTCCGCCACTAAATCCTCAGCTCCGTGAACGCGAGACCCTGCATTTTAGGCATCATTGCGTCTTCGGTTCCTGACACAAATGTTTGGAAACTAAATTACCACGTGAAGTGGAGGTGGACATGTGAGCACGGAGTAGAACTGTTCTCTTCCTTTATATGTCACAAAACGTGGTGGAAGATGAACGTGCGTACACAGCTCAGTATTAGTAAATTACTTCCCTCCCATCTTCTTCGTTTTGCTCCGTTGAATGTGCCTGGGTCTTCCAGATAGCAGGCGGTGGGCTAGCGGTAGGAACAAACACAACTCAGCCCTCCGACGTGGCCACTTTGGGAGGGGTGCTGCAGTATGCAAGTCAACAGCAAACCTGGACTCGGTGTTAAGTGCAATAGAGGGGTGCCTCGATCTAACCTCCAGAGAGAGCAGGTCTAAGAAGAGTCTGAAGGGGGACTAGAAGTTTCCTAGGAGAGGGGCCCTCCACCCACACAAATCCCTCCGCATGGATTTCCCCCCTGACCCTGTTTACCTCCTGCTCATTCTTCAGGCCTCAGGTGAAATGTCACTTCCTAAGATCTTCCAGAAGATCATCCTGGTAAGCGGTCCCGTGGCCCAAGCGCCCATCTCACGATGAGCACAGCTGGGCACAATTTACGGTCTCTGGTCAACTCTAAGCTTCTTGGGGCAGAAACTGGCCTTCTGTTCATGGATAGAGTCTCGATATCCAGCACAGTGCCTGCCCTGCCATGGGCAATAAATATCTGGTGAAGCTGTGAGTCATCAGACTTTCTTAGGGAGAAACCTATTCCCGCATTTTCTGTTGCGGAGGCCAGACCGTGTGTATCGCGTGGGAACAGAAAGGCCCTTTTAGAATGTACTATTTTGTAGAATTCGGCAGCGCGGTGATTTCAAAACTGTCTCCTGCAGAATCAGTGTGAGGTTGGTGCTCCTCAAAAAAAGCGACCATCACGAGACAAGTTTGGGGAAGACTTGGGGAGTTCGCAGCGCCTACGGTGTGTGCACCTGCACGGAATCCTAACCCAGATAGCTTGTTTTCCAGGAGCCTTAGTAACATTTTGCGGCTGGGGGATATGGATGAAACTAAATGGTAACTTTGCTGAGCCGTTTCCCCCGCCCCCAGGCCCTGGGAGGTAGAAGGAGCTGCTGTGGGGAGAGCTCGAGGAGATTATTTTGCCAGCGTGAAGGTTAGCTCCTTCCACCTGTTTCCTTTGTTACACTTTGGACAGAATTGTTCCCAGTGTTTCAACAGCACGGAGTGAATGGAGAATGTGGATACAGAGACGTGGGTGGCATCGTGCCTTCTGAGCCAGAAGGCGGCTCTACCTACCACATCTTCACATCTTCCCTGTGTGATTTTGAGGCAATCCTTTGCCTCTCTGTACCTTAGACACTTTATTTGTGAATAGGAACAGTGGTATCTAACTTACGATGTTAAGACTTCGAAGAGCTCTCGTTTATATATAGAATTTTCCTGATGGATATAAATTTTCTTTAACTGCTAATAATTGATTAAAAATTAATTATCTGACCTCTAATAGGTTAATTGAACTAATTAAGTCTCCTGTCGGTGGAGCAGGATCACAGAGGACCATGGCCTAAGGGAGGAATTTCTCTGCTCTTGCTGCTTAGCTCAAGTGAAGCCTCCTGAGCATTCATCATTACTTTTCCAGCTAGGATTCTAATTCTTTAACAGCATTTGCCCAGCTCTCCCTCTAAGTAAATTTAAATTGTGATGTCATTATACTCTCTTCTCAAACAGAAGAGTGGACCAGCTGCGTATCAAGATTCAGAAGTTTTGCCTATAATCAATTTTCCAGGGCTGACTCAGTAGCTAAGTGCTAAGTTTCTTAGCAACAGGATTATGATCCAGAAGTACTTACTATTTTAAACAATAGAGATCTGCTTACAATGAAAACGTGAATAGGATTGTGTCTTGTTTGTTGTAACTTAATTTGACCATGAAAAAATCAATACTGGATTCTCAGAGAAGAAAAAAAAAATCCAGGGCCTGTATGTTAGACCACAGTGTGAAAATTCACAGTTTTAAAATTGCACTTAAAGTCTCCAGCGTAAAAGAAAATGCTTCAATTATGTACTATGCGGTGGCTAACTGAACATAATAGAAAGAAAGAAAGAAAGAAAGAAAGAAAGAAAGAAAGAAAGAAAGAAAGAAAGAAAGAAAGAAAGAAAGAAAGAAAGAAAGAAAGAAAGAAAGAAAGAAAAGAAAAGAAAAGAAAAGAAAAGAAAAGAAAAAAGAAAGCTGCTTCTGGAAGTCTAAAGGTACTCTGAAAGTGAGTGTAGAAATGATTTCTTACCTGTGTGTATAATATCAACACTTTTACTCCTTCAAATCTTTGTTTTCTGTGTAGAACATTAACTTGAATTTGCTAGTCGAGATGTTTGGAGTGAATCTGTTTTCAGATGTAATCTTGGATACGCTCATGAAAGCTTTATACTTTGAAACAGGGAGCAAAGGACATATTTTTTAAATGTTGCCTCTGTTTATGGATAGAGTCCCCATGCCCAGAATGTTGCTTGGCCCACATATCCTGAGATCATTTAGGTCTTACAGGGGGTCACAACTTGGAGATCAGAAATTTGGTCAAGATCAAAAGATTCTCTCTAAAAAAGAGGCTTTAAAAGCAACATCTAGCTTGAGATCTGAAGTATGCACTGGTCGCTTCTGGGTTCTGCTTCTCACCTTTGGGGTCCCCTGCCCATTCCTCCAGCCATTGATTAGGGCTCTGGGCAACCTCTGGGGGGTGCAGGCTGCCAGGGGCTTGCCCTATGCCCAGCCTTACGCACCTCTGCTGGAATATCCCATCCACCCTGGAGATTTTCTGACCCAAATGGGGCGCATTACACTGATGAAGCCTGAAATGCAGGGGAGTACATTTTGGGGGCAAACCTTTGACCTACAAAGCATAAGCCCTAATGGTCAATGTTTTCCTCTCCCCTCCCCCCCACCCCGGGATGGGCAGCCCTGAGATGTCTTTCCTACAACTCAGGCAAGACAGGAGGAGCCAGCAGCCACTGGCCAGGAGCTGTGACTCATCCTTGTGTTGGGTTTTCCATCCTTCTCTGCTCCATTCTCCTCCTCCCTCCTCTTCTTGGGATCACACTCTACAATACAGTATCTGCGCTCCAGTCTTTGTCGGATCCTGCTGTCTGGGAGCGCCCAGCGATGTCATTTCGGCTTGACTCTTTACCAAAGGGAGTGATAGTGTCTAAACGTCTTCACACACACATACACACACCCCCCATTCCCAGCCCTCTCCTCACTCTGAACGTCTCTGTCCAGTTATTTTGTGAACCGGTTCATGGCGTCACCTCGCTCCTTCCTCTGGATATGGCGGGGCTTAGTGGGAGTGAGGAATCCTGGCTGCCTGTGCTCCGGCCACAGCGGGACCCAGGGGGAATTTTGCCATCTGCATCTGGCAACTGGTCAGCGGAGTTGGCCCTGCATTTTCATCTGCTAACTTTAACCTGGCTCTGTTTAATTTTTCCAATCTGTATTTTTAACTTCCTCCTGAGTTTCTCATTTGTTCATTTTATCTTGGTCCATTTATGGATGCAAAGAGTATAAATAAGCAGAGATTAGTGTGAGTAGCCCTTTAAAAAAAAGTCATATGCCCCGCATGTCCCAAAGTCACGTTTCAGACTCTTACCATGTGACAGAGCTTTGAAAATGATAAGAAAATCATTTTTTTATAAGTAGCACTGGAAAAACTTTATTGTCTTCATTTGGAAACCATTTATTGCATTTGTTTAATCATTAATAAGCCTCTAGATTCATAACCTCCATGCTAGGGACCTGCCATATTGGTTCGGTTTTTATGGATACCGTGCTCGGGGGCGTGCCGGACATCGCAGCCAAAGGGAGAGACCCAGTTTTGCATCTTACCCCTCCACCATGAAGTGGAAAACCCGATGAGTGCATTGGAGTTCTGGAAACAGCATGTTCCACACCTGGGAAAACTGCTTCACCAGAATACCGTTCCAAGGTCAGTGGGCTTTGAGAAAGGACCAGAAAAAGGAAAGGTTCTTCATCAGGTCTGGGTTGTGGTCCTACCCCTCGGGCCATATAAGCCAAGTGGGCCTCTGGTAGCAGAGGTATCCTTGCTGGGAACAGAGGCCATGTGGAGTTATTGGCAAGCCCCAGTGGAAAAGTCGCGATGCAGACCTCCAGGATTCTGGAGCCCAGCTGTACCGTTGGCAGAAGAGGGCTCTACAACTTTTTAGCAATGGCTCTTATACATGCTTTGGGGAAGCTGGAGAGAGAGAGAGCTCCTAACCATGGGACACTACCACCATGTGGCCAAACCAACCCAGCCCAACTGGGTTCTGTCAGAACCACCACCTCAAATCAATGGCGTAGGCCAAGGAACAATTCACTGTAAGACTGGACAGGTGCTTCCGAATGAAGCACAAGAAGGACTAGGGGACACAACAAAGCTGCACAGGGGCTCCGTGTCACCTACTGTTACTGGACCAGTACCTCACTGTCAGCTCGCACGTCTGACCATATGGAGGACCCTTTATGTTCAGTTGATTGAAGAGGAAGGGTCTCAAGCTTGCTGGATGGGCCAGATCTGTAAACAACGATTGCACCACGGCCCCATTCAAGGGTGGCCTTGAACAACAGTCAAATGGGGAAGGTTCAGGTGGAGTCATCAACAAAGTCATCTACTTTGTGTTGAAAGAAAAGTTGCCTGAGGTTAGACTCATGGGCTATAGCAAATGGCTTGACCGGATGGGCAGGGGCCAGAAGGAGAAGATGGGCAGATTAGCAACCAGGAGGTCTGGAGTGGACATTGCACAGACCTGTGAGAGGATGTGCTGTGGGATGATCCTTGTATTGCCTGATACAGCTCCCAAAAGGGAGGCACTAAGCATGCAGGGAGACAAAATGGCACCCAGCCTCTGTCATCAGCCACTACTAGGACTAGCACAACAAACACATGAATAAGAGAGCCATGGTGGCAAGAGTCGAGGCTATGCCTGGGCCCACTAGCCTGGACTTTCACTTACCCAAGTTTTTCTAACTCATGCTGCTGCCAAATGGCTAACATTCCGTCAGCACAGAGCGATACCAAGTTCCCAATATAGCGCCATCCCTTAAGGAGACCAACCTGACACTCTGGCAGGCTACCCACATTGGCCCTCTTCCAACATGGAAGAAATAGCAATTCATTTGAACATGAATGGACACACATATTCTGGATATGGATTTTATATTTCCTGCTCTTAGGCCTCAGGTAGCACCGCGACCCAAGGCTTAAATGGTGTTAAATCCATGGTCATGGAATCCTATATAACATCACATCAGACCAAAGAACACATTTTTTTATTTCATCAAAAGACTTTCTGGAATGAGCACATGACTCCAGTGTTCTGTGTCATACTATACATCTCGAAGCTGACAGCCAGCCAGAGCATAGCATAGACAGACTTGTTGAAAGCTTATCTGTTGTGCCAGCTCAAAAGTCATATTTCTTAGGGTGGAGACTCATTCTTCAGGATCCAGAGGAGACCTTAAATCAAGGACCTTTAAATGCCACTGTGTTCACAATGCGTAGGATGCAGGAGTCCCAGAACCAAGGAGTGGAGGCAGATGCAGTCAGACTGACCATTGCTCCCGGTGGCCTACTTGAAGAATTTGGGCCTTTCATCCTCACAAAATTGAGCTCTATGAATTTTGAGGTCCTGGTTTTTAAAGAGGGGAAGGGAATTTCTGACAGGAAACCCGGTGATTGCCTCTGTGAAATTTAAGTGTGGTTGGTCCAATTCCAGCTCCTTGCACCAAGAAGCCAACAGGTAAGAAGAGAAGTTGCCATCTTGGGTGGGATCATTGAACCTGGGCATCAGGAAAAGGCAGGAAGATACCGTTATGTACAGGGAAGGGAGGAATAATGTAGAACCTAGGTGACCTATTTAGGTACCTCTTGGTTTCCCTAGTCCGACTTTGAAGGAAAATAGACCCCAGCCTGAGAGGAGCACGATGGCTAGTGGCTCAGACCCCTCAGGGATGAGGGATCGGTCTCGTCGCCAGGAAGACCACCAAAGCTCAGCAGAGATGCTTGTCGAGAGTGAGAAAGATCTTGAGCGAATAACAGGAGGGAGAAGATGAGTATCAGTTGTCACCCTGAAAGCAGACGCGGCATCAAGATCTATAATTGGTCCCACTAACCTTCCTCTATTAGGTTCCCACTAGGAACAGAAGCTTACTGGTATCTTGGAGGAGCTTTTTCTAGAACCTCTAAGAAGAGGAAGATCCAAGCACTATAAGGGGTGGACTGTCGTGGATACTTTGATGCACCGTCCAATTCCTATTCAAGAAGTTTCCTATTCAGGAACGAAGGTCTCATTCCTCAGCTGCTGGGAGTTCTGTGAGAAGATAGCCCTTAGCTCTTAACTGGTAGGGTTTGCCTGAAGTAAGGAAGACTGCCCGGTCATCACACTGCCTCCTAGGGACAACCTGTATTAAATGCCCCTAATCCCCTAATTTGGGACAGCTTTAAAAGGCTACTCCCAGCACAGAGCTCCATGTGGGTTGGCTAATGTTTTCACTGAGACTGCACTGAGCCTCAGCTTCTCCCTCTGTTAATCCGGCTTTTCCCCGCCCCCTTCCCAGTTGATCCCAAGAACACTCCTTAATAAATAGCTTCCTGGGAACATACACAGTACAATTTGAGTTATTACCAGATGAAATAGTTTGTGTTCGGAGGCTGGGGAGCCCTGTGGATAAAGAAACTTCAGTTACAAAAAGTGGTTGATTTTGTTAATACCAAACTATAATCATGAGTCTCTTGTCCATTGCCAGTTGATCTTGATCAAGTATACATATACGTAGAAAAGTGGACTCTTTGTGAGAATTCCTGAGTACGTTCAATCTGGGCCTATCTCACTTCAGATGCCAGATTTCCAACTCTGATTTCAATTCCCTGTTTGGATTTTAGCCATTTTGTACGAGAGAATGCATTTCCCCAGAGCTAAGTAGTTGCAGACATTCCTCAGAGTTTTGATACGTGGTCAGAAACTTAAGGAGAATCCGCGGATTCATATATTCATCTCTAGAATCCTAAGGGTCGGTGCCTCCTTTGCAGGCTTGGTTTGTTTTTCAGCTCAGTCTGTGCTTGAAACCGGACCACACTGATAAAGCAAATGTTTAATAATTCAGATATCTGCTGAACTTCGCATTCCACGGGCAACTGTAGAAACTTAAAAGCATGATTCATTTTTATGAAACTCTCTGCATCTTTTCTCGAATTATGACCTTATATTCACCTAAGAGTAACCCCACAGGGGTTTAGAGACCCTGTGGAGGTTTGGGGGAGCTCAGGGCAGATCAGGAAAGAGGGATCCTTTGACGCCGAAGCACCTGGACAAAACATCAAAGCAGATTTTTCTTTGGCATGTCTTATTGCGTCATCAAGGAAGTTCCATCTTGGGAGACTTGGGGAAAAGAACGAGGTGGTTCCTCTGAGTTTTGTCATGAGCAAAAGTTATCGATCAGAGGAAGCAGTTCAGAAAGCCTCTTTAACGAGTTTGCCCAACTGGGGCGACTGGGTGGCTCAGTCGTTAGGTGTCTGCCTTTGGCTCAGGTCATGATCCCAGGGTCCTGAGATTGAGCCCCGCCTCAGGCTCGCCGCTCTGCAGGAGGCCTGCTTCTCCCTCTCCTACTCCCCATGTTTGTGTTCCCTCTCTCGCTGTCTCTCTCACTCTGTCACATAAATAAATAAAATCTTAAATAAGTTTGTCCAACTTAGCACTCTGTGCTAAATAGGATAACCCCCTCCCTACACACACACACACACACACACACACACACACACACACACACACACCTTCTTCTGTACAGTCTATATACTGTCAGAGGGGACAAGTATAAAGAAAATGTATGCGTGATCATTTGCTGACACTCCTCATGCGATTAGCCTGAATGGCCATGTGCACGGGCAAACTCTTCTGATAAATGATACTGTGGAATTTGGGCACACATGCCTCCTTTTTTGACTTAAGTAAAGAACTGACAACTTTTCCCCTTTTTTGTATGATCCTTCTGAGGTGAGCGGACTAGGTTTTCCATTTGCTATCACATGTCCCAGATCTTTTACTGGAAAGGGCACGTGGGCTAATCCACGGTGTGATGTTGACATTGCACGTGGCTGTAGGGTGGGGTCACGCCTCCCTTCCCTCCCCCGCTTCCTACCAGCCCCAGCTCTGCCCTTCATGGTTTGGATGATCCTGGCAGCTCCAAAAGTCTCCGATTAGAAGAGGGTAAGCACAAGGCCCCTCCTGCTTCCCAGCTTGGAAGTTCGGGCACGTGACGGTTGGTAGGGGTGAGGGTTGCAGAGCGTGGAAGCAACAGGTGGATGTGGCAGGAGGACGCAGGGAGAGCCAGGCAGCTGGGGCGAGCGACGTAGCCCGGGACTGTGAGAGCCTGAGTCAGAGCTTACATCTTTTGGCCCCACGTGCTTTCCCAATTAGGTTAGGTCATCTCCCTCGAGTGGACTTGCCAATTGATATAGCCTGCACTGGGGGAGAGGGTTTATGAGAATATTGAGCCCAGCCCTCCCGTTTGCCTCATCCATATGCATTTCGATGTCAAAATACTTGTAGCAGTACTTTTCCTCTTCCTTTCAAAACCATCTGCACTTTCCCATGCAAGGGGCTGCTGTTGAAAATAATAGTATATTTTTCTAGCACTGGTGACTTGGTCCTTTTCAGCTCTGATTGGCCATTTGATGGGCCTCCTCCCTGGGCTTCCCCCTCACATCCTGCCAGGTGTAGCTCCTCCTGCGTTCATCCGTGCAATAAGGTGGTGCCCCCTGCATGAAGTTTCGGACTGGAGTTGCAGACTCTCCCCTACCATACTCAGATCCAAAAGCATCTTCCTCAGTTTCTTCAGGTCTGCTGTGCACTGGAATCTAGACTAGCTCCCTGATAAACAGTCTAGGTAAGCTCCACACAATCAGGGACATGGTCCTTCTTTATCACCACCGTTTCCTTGGCCGCAAGGGCAGTGCCGGTTCAAGGATGCCCCTCAGATAGTCCTTGCTGAGTAAGTGAGGGCAGACGGGTGCCACTCAGGGCTCTGAGCACGTGACGGGCAGAGCGATTGCCTCGCAGGGGATTAGAGCTGGGGATGCCGGGAAGCAAGGAGATCTTTAAGTGCTGTTAGTGAGGGGTGGAGATCAGGGAAAGCAACCCAGAGATGACGTCTGTGCAGAGTCCTGAGGACAGTAGGAATTTACCAATCCATCTATACTCCTCCAGCTAACAACGGGGCCATTTGCCATCTGCTCCCCTTCCTACCCTTATCTTTTTAATCTAAGTTCTTCTTGCTCCCCAGCCAGCCAGCCCTTCTGTTCCAGGGAACTAATCTACTTTCTGTAACCCCCAAGGACTGGCCGGATACTGTCTGGCCGCTTTCATCCACCCTAGGCTTTCTCCGTGAATATATATATTCATTATATCCAAAAGGTCTTCCTCAAACTCAAGGGCTCTAGGCAGCCTTCCCTAACAAACTCTCTTCTGCTCCCTTTATTTCCCTCCTGCTCAGAGCTTAAGCTTTTAGCTTGCACAGTCTGATTCTAAGAACTCAGATAAGTCACACTGGCGCTGGGCATGATTTGGATGTCTATAGATAAAAAAAATCAGTCAAAGGAAGGTGTCAGGATTCTCCTTTTTTACAGGTACTTTTACAAAGGCAGAAATGTAGTGCTTGCTGTTTTGCATCTCAGTGTGGAAGCCAGCACAGTAGAAGGGGCCCAACCGCCTTTGCCCAGAGACTCCTGGTGTTCTCAGGTCAAGACTCAGTTCTCTCTATAAATCTAGTACTGTTTATAGATAGGAATATTTGGGGAGAAATCTGGAGGGGAAGTGTGTTAACATGGGTTTTATAACCACTATCAAATTTTTATATTTGACTCCCGACTGGGTTATAGATTCTTTAGGAATTTTCCATCTTTGTATCCATATAGAAGAGTAGTTAAGGAAATAAAATTAAAATAATAACTTGATAATTGTGTATAGTACTTTACAGTTCCTATCTAAAGGAAATGTCACCTCCTCTGAAAAGCTGTCCTCTATCTCCAGGAGAGTTGCGCCCGTCCGGCCCTTCTTTGGGCTCCAGCAGCTCTCGCGAGACCTCTAGTGTGGTGCCCTCCGTGAGATACCCTCCCTTACGTTCAGTGCCTGATTCCTCTGCAGAGAGATTTCTTCAAGAGTGGGGAACTTGGCTTTTCCAGTTGCACACTTCTGTGGTCCAGCTCCTGATAAAACTCAATACGCTATAAATACACCTAATAGATAAATAAGTGAATGAATGGATACCGAATAAATAAACGTTATTTCTGCATTAAGGGTTTGATCAAGACTTCTGCATTAAGTCTTCGGTGGTGATCGAATAAAGAAAAATAAGAGCAGATGAATCTCGCTGATGACTGTGGAAAACGTATTTGTGGGAGAGTTTGGAGCTGTCAGTGAAATGAAGTCTCTAAATTTTCCCAAGAGTTCTTTTATTCCCAGAACAGATAACGATGAGTTAGTGGTGCCCATTTGCGCCCTCACGTCTGTAGAGCTGGGAAACCGATTTAATTAAGTCCTGTCTTTCCCTAAGAGTTAGAAGCAGTGTTCCGAGAGTTGGAGAAAAAAAAAAATCATAGAACAAATAGTTATCGTGTAAATTATGGAATATTAGGCGCTTCTCGAGTATTTTCTCCTTTGTGATTAAATGTTAATCTCTGAGTTATGCACTGTAATAATAGATCCAACCAAAAACGTGTTTTTGGCCCTAATGCATAAAATATGTGCCTGCAATATGAAGGCTGAAAAATGGCACATTCTTGGGGTGGGAGAGATGAAGCACAGTCTGAAAGTTCCTACCACTCTGGGGAAACAGAACGTGATTATCTACAAGGTTAGCTGATTTTAAATACCGATTGCCAAACTGTTCAATAAAATATGAATACTTATTATGGCAATCCATATCACATGTTATATATCCTATTTCGGGGGCGACGTGCACCTTCTTAAAGAAACAGTCGCTAACTAGGTAATGTCAAACATTATAAAGTGAGTGGAAATGGAGACTGAAGTTCCCCTTAAACTATGGGTTGCTCCGCTGGACTTTAACCTCTAGGAAAAGACTAAAACTATAAACAACTCTCAGTATCCATGGCAACGTGCATAAGAAGGTAATTATTTTTTCTTTACATTTTTAAATTTGAGAGTTTAATAGCGTATTATATGCATTGCCTCAGGCCCACAATTCCTGCAGTTGGTCATTAAGTATCAGGAAATGCCCTCTCTCCCAGTCATTATTGCTTAAATAAAATGCCATTTACAAGCCTGGCGAACAAAAGAGCTACAGTGTCTGTGTCAGGCATACCTTGACTATTGTGGTGATTTGGCAGAGTGCAAGGAACGGAGCACCTGACCCAGCAGCCTGGCTTGTGTCTCAGGAGCAGCCATCACAAGGAAGCCTTTTCACTTACGGTTAATGAGACTCAAGAAACAGCTCCGTCCTTCAGGTGAACACACCAGAAGAAAGGCCCCAAACCCATGTTCTCGAATGGTCCACCGGCTGTCATATGAATGCTTCCGGGGCCAAGGGTTCTGGGTAAGTCCCGTATGCATTAATTTCATCCTATTGTGAAGAACACTTCTCTGAGGTCCCATTTTGGAAGTTTCAGGTTTGTACTTATTAGTTTTTTTAAGGAAAATCAATTCACATGGAATCCGATGATTGAGATCATCAATCCAATGATTGAGAAGGTGTAAAGGCAGAATTTACTTACAAAATCTATCAGAGTGATTGACTCATAAGCCGGAAAATTCAGTCCAAGTTAAAACCAAAACTCCTTTCCCTGGCTACAGAGGCTCCCTCCTTTTCCTCGGCCTCCCCCCACCCTCCAACACCTGGGTGGCTTGCCCCCGACCAACCTCAAGGCTTTGCTTTGCCTGCGGAGGGAGCGTCAGTAAATCTGTCCCCAGATGACTCATGCAAACAAAAGGAAAAATCTGTGCTGAAAACTCAAGCTAATCTAGGAAGTCCTAAATTTAGATCGGATTTTTCTTCCAAGACTTTGTTTGTAGATCAGTTTTGGAAACCTGAAAGAAACATTTCCCATGGAAACGTTTGAATAAACGTGACTATGCAAAGGGAACCCCTACTAGAGGTGAAATGTTAGGCATTAGCAAAAACATCTTTTATCAGTTGTATTTTCTCGATCTTTCCCAGCTACATGATGGATTAAATGGGCTTTTGCGGGCTGGTGTAGGAGGTAGACCGCCATGCGCAATGGAGCCTGTGGGAAATCAGTCCCCACTCAAGAAGCTGACAGAGAAACTCTCCGCCTGCTGCCAAAACTTCACAGAGAAGTGAGAATTCCCTCCGTGGCTTCTAAGATGCCACACAGAAGAAAGAAGGGGAAGACTTTTTTACTGTAAGGGACATTCATAAATTTGGTGTTTGTATTTTAGGAGCTGCCAGCACTTAATTTAGAAAGTATTACAACTGTGTTAGGCAGAAGGTGAACTTGCCAGAGTTTAGACCAAGAAGTTGAATAAGGAAACATAAACAGTAAAGCAAAATATAGAACCAAGATTTGAACAGAGATAGACACTGGAACTAAGAACTTCATAGCAGGGCTATGAGCAAGATCAGTGTTCTGGTGCCAAACAAGGAAATGCAAAAATTTCTTGACCAGAAAAAGTAAAGAAATTTGAGAGCAGCAAAGCAAAGGATCGTGATGCTAATCGTGCGAACTTTCTATTCTTCTTTTGTTCTTGTCTGGGTTGATTCTCAAAGTTAGTAAGTTCTGAACAGTCTAAGCTATCACAGGTCATGTGTCCATCCCACTGTGCCGCAGGTTCCACATCCTATCTACTTGCCTCACCCCACAAAAAGCTGTGAGCAGCAAAGGCTCTCATTCTAGACAACTCCCCAAATGTTCTTGCTCCCAAATGGCAAGGGAGATAAATAATTTTTTTTTCAGTCAGAAAGAGGGGCGAGGTGGGATGTGGGAAGGGGAGATGGCCAAAGATGGAGCCATGATCCATGAGGAAAAACAGGAATCATTAGTTTAAGGGATTGTCAAGGGTCCTTTTGGAAGAGGGAAAGAAGACACCATGAATCCTGGGGAAAGGAAATAAAGTAGTGGGCCAGGAGGAAGGCAGAGGAGTGCTGTGTGAGATGCATGAAATGATGTTTGGAGTCTTCCAGAAAAAAAAACAACAACCCACAAACAAAAATGTATGTGATGAGATCAGATGTCTTATAGTACCAAGGTGGGAGCAGAAGGTAAATTCCTAAGCAAGAACAGCTATTGTGGGACTGAGCAGGAACTCTCCGAATCGCCAAAATTGGGAGTGTTTGCCCTATTTACCAAATACCCAATGTGCCGGTAAGTCTCCCATGCTCTTCAAGCTCCTCAGGAGGGATCTGAGTTTCTGTTCTCCTCACCATCAGGTTTGGGCGCCTCTGGGGAATCTGTGTTTACATGTCCAACACTACCTGTGACCCCGAAAAACCACACCAGCTGGGGTGGGGGCCAAACTCCTTATGCTTTTGAGGAAATGGAGAGGGATTCAAACACCGTGCTTTTTGTCATCACACGCGTCCTGTCATTTGTTGGGGGTGCATTTTGTTCCAGTTGCTGCCGCTGGAACAAAATGGCAGATGATAGAGATTTTTCAAAGCGTTTCTCCAGGTCAGTTAAGAAAAGGGCCATGCCGGTGTTATTTTTCCCGCACCAAAACAAAAATGTGGCTGTCTGTAAAGATGCTGTTGGAAGAACAGGGAAGCTAGAAGTCTGATCGTTGGGCTAGATTGAAAGCATAAACCAAATTATATGAACAATGAATCTGGTAACACTGAAAAAATAAAAGTATTTGGGGGAAAAAATAAAATAAATTACATCAATGGTAGGAGACTTTTCCCGCTCCTCGAGACCTGGAATTTGGAATATCTGTAGGAGTGGTTCCAGTCTCATTTTTCAACCCTTATTATAGAAGCTTAACACTTTCAAATATGTTAATTTCAGAAAAAACGCTTCTTGCTACTTAGTTCCAATAATCTCTTCCTGGATGAATTAAGTGAAGAGGAATAGGAAGGTCAATTTAAAAAATAGATTCATTGCAATCTAATGAGATGGTTGAAAGTCTGACTTGGTGGGAAGCCCTATGCCTCTGGGATGTCTGCCATGGCTGCTGTGCCCTTGTGGCCCGGGAACTTCTCGGCCCCATGATGTTTGGAAAGGGTTCTTTGGACAACACAGATCATAAAAAATATATCCGTCTTCTGAATGTGCAGCCCAGAAAGTTCACACTCAGGTTAACACCCTACTTGTCATCGGGATCAGAAGATTTCTTAAAAAGTTGGTTTTTTGACCCTCTTTGAGTTGGGTAAGAGGGATTATGGAGGCTATCCTGGTGGTTATTTCTGCAACTTCATTGTGTTTATTCATGGATGTCTTCAGAGCAAATCATTTGTAGAAACTTCACTGATTTGCATACATCGGAGGGAGATCTTTCTGGAATCGTCAAGTGTCTGGATTTTGAGACAATTTGAAGTACACGTGAGGTTTGTTTGTTTTAAGTAGTTCCACTTAACTGTTAGACTTCCCAAAGCAAGTTATTGAGGGAGTGATTCAGCAAGGTAATATAAATGATTTGTCTTCGTACATCCACCGTTTAGTTGTATTACACACGTGCCCTTAGACTGTGCTGGGTTACAGTCCCTTGGCCTCCAAGAATCACAGATCGTCAAGAGGTGGAGAGGGAATGGAGAGCTCATTGAGGCCAAGGGCACGATTTTTACTATCTAAAAGGCCAGATAGTAAATATTTCAGGCTTTGTGGGCCATCTGGTCTCCATCATAACTATCCAGCTGTGTCTGTGGCATGAAAACAGCCATCGATGATGCAGAAATGAAGCCGGTTTCACACGACTTTATTATGAAAACAGGCCACACTCAGGATTTGGCTGGTGGGTTTTAGTTTGTCAGCCCCTGATCTATCCAACTTCCTCACTTACAGATAAGGGAAAAGGAAGCTGAGAAGATTGGGAATTCCCCAGAGTCACTTGACTGTTAGTGGCAAAGCGAGATCCCAAAGCTAGAAATTCAGTCTAGAATCCACCTCTGTTTCTGCCATGATACACTCGTTCTGTCTCACTCATGAGGCTGCTCCTGTCCTCAAGATGACATAGGTTTGAGTCAGAAAGCCGTGTTGGAGGAAATTATGCTCTAGTGACAATTCAATTATTTAATAAAAAGCACTTTGAAGAAAAGATTTTTATAGAAGACTGTCACTGATTATTGACATTACTCCCAGGGCCAGTGTTTTGTTTAAAGATGGCACCAGGAGAGTGACAAATTGAAAGATTGTTATTATGTCATAGGTCTCCATTTTAACATTTTTCACTAGAGTTGGTTGGAATAAAACTAGCAAACTAGGGTTTCCAATTTACCAAAGAACCATCAGTGCCCAGAGCAGAAGTCATTGCCATTGGATTGAGGGGGTTAAAGAATCCCTGAAATTCATACAGAAGTGTTTGTGCATGCACTTTTTTTTCCTCAGGACAGGGTACGCAGTTTTCCTCAGAGGGATTTTTGTCCTCTCAAAAAAATTTACAGGATTCCAGATGATGGAAGATTCTCACCCCTCCAGGCTGCTTGAACAGTCTGTCTGAAGAGGGAATGAAGAACTTCCAACCAACCAAGTCCCTTCCTCACGTGTGCCCTCAGTGATGGGCACTCCAGAGGGTAGGTAGCTGGCCACCAAGAGGGCCCAGAGGAGAAGGGAAAGTAGTCATGATTTGGTTAACACAGATGGATACAGTGTGTAATTGTGAGACAATTTCGGCTTCAGAGGGTCAGAGGCAGTGATGCTCAAGGTCAATGGGCAGCATCCTTGCACTTTAGGTTTTCAGCTGGCTCAGAGCAAGACTCCAGTCGACGACTAGGTACATGAGGTGAAATTCAATTTTCAGAAGCTAACACGTGGCCTTCTCTCCTGACAATATGGTGGATTGAGTTGACTCTGCCACCCCTTCTCCTCCAGATGCAGGCTCCTCTTTTTCCCTAGAGGAAATAGAATGGGGAAAAAATTGTGTTGTTGTATTTTTAATACAAGTTGAATTCAAAAGAAAGAAATGGAAAAGCTCACATGCCCAAAGCGAACAGTGGACTAAAATCAGAATGGTTAGCTTCGGTCACAGCAACAGTAACCCAGGAGGTGAAAAGCCAGACTTTTCATTCCCATGCATGGATGAGAAACAGGGCCTTTGACGCGTGAGAAGAAGCAGAACTCTAGAAGCGCTGTTGGTTTGTGAGACGGGGCTCAAGAAAACCCCATCCTGTCGCCCAGATGGGTATTAAGGAAGCTTTCTGCCCAGCCCAGTGCTCCAGGTAGGAGAAAATGTCTACAACGAATAAAATTAAAAGCCAAGGGGTGCCTGGGTGGCTCAGTGGGTTAAAGCCTCTGCCTTCGGCTCAGGTTATGACCTGGGATCTCAGGGTCCTGGGATCAAACCCCCCATTGGGCTCTCTGCTCAACCGGGAGCCTGCCTCCCCCTCTCTCTGTCTGCCTCTCTGCCTACTTGTGGTCTCTCTCTGTCAAATAAATAAATAAAATCTTAAAAAAAAAAAAAAAATTAAAAGCCAACCTTGCACTTCATGCTCCGGGGGTGGGGGGAGAGGGGGAATCTGAATTTATATTACACACATGGATTGGGACTCCCTGCCTGAGGAAAAAATACTCCAAACTGAAGAGTACTTGATGTCTAGCAGATGCCTGCCCACAATCAGGGCCGACACCTCATCGCCCATGGCTCACCGACTCCCACACAAACATGCCCTCTACTATGGATTAGCTTCTACCAGAAGATTTCACCTACACGCACACAACTGAATTGCCACGGCAGAAACAAAAACCACAGAGACTGAGCAATCTGGTAAAGACTACAAAATACACATTTTAAAATTATAGAATAAGGCATAGAAACCACTAGGAAAGAATATATTAAAAACAGCAACAACAAAGGCTCACAAAAGCTCCACAGAGAAATTATAGGAATGAGAATGACAGGCGTTAGTCACGGGTCTGTAAAACAACAGTTCTCGTGCCTGAGGCGCACTCCCCTGAACTGGAAGGCAGATCTGAGGGAATGACTCGGAGTGCTACAGAGAAAGTTTGAGACGTGGAATCCATTTTGACTAAGTGCACGGAAGCCAAAGACAGCTCAGGCAACTAGGTCTTTGCCAACAAGACCAACTCCAGCCGCCCCCACTTCCCAGGTTCCCATCCTGCTGGGGGCTCTGGTTCCTCTCAAGCCTCGTCAGAATGGCTTCAGGAGGGAGGTAGGCCTGAGCCTGAAAATCCAGGGCCTTGGGAGCCCTTGGTGTGCAAAGCTTGGGAAAGGGGGCCGTCTTCCTGACGAATCTGATGTACCCACCTGTCCTCTCAAGACTGCTCTGTCGTAAGGTTAGCTCTTGCCTTGAGAGGAAGAGAGGGAAGCGTCCACCTGCCCTCCAGGTTCTTCCCAGGCTGGGAATCCGCCAGCTGAGGAGAGCCTTGCCAGGCCTGGCAGAGAGCTGTCAAGGGTGGCTTTCTAAAGGCGACACTGATCACTGCTTCGCTGAGTAAGGACTGGACCCCAGGAGGAGGGGACATATAGCAAGGCCTGTGGGGAGACTTGGTCAGGAGCCTTGGAGAAAGCGGCCTTCTCCCCTGAGGAGAATCTGTAACAAAAAGATGAAGAGCAGGATCACTGAGCAGACTCCCGCTATAAAGTCCCTGGCCAGCAGTGAGTCCCTGATCTCTGACCCCCTACCGGCCTGGTCTCTGAAAACTGGCTGCTGCCTCCGCCACGTCTGCCTGACTCTCTCTAGTCCACACCTCAGTAAACCATAACCCGAATTCTCCTGCTGCCCCTCCTAGGCCCAGTACCGGGGACACACACACTCCCCATGACCTCAGCCTCTTTCTAGCCCCCAGCAATGGCTGGGCCAGAGCCCACGATCGGCCGAGATCCTGAACAACAGGATCTTTCCAGAAGGCAAACCCTCCCTTGGCTTCTCTGTTCCTAGAAATCAGTGCTTTTTCTGAGAACTTTCTGACACGTAGGAGAGCATCAGGAAAAAACATGCTTGCCACAGGGGGGCCTGGAACAATTTGATTTGGAAGCTGGAGATAAATTTTCACAGGCCCCTTCCTCAGGGGAACCCCAGAGAGCCACGGTTATTAGCATTTTCCTGTGATTTGGATAGCACACACTAATGGCCAAAGAAAATAAGGCCATTAGCACCGTAATGATGGGGCAGCTTCTCAGCAGACAGGACGCTCGTTGACTTCAGAGGGACCTGGACCCAAGTGACGTTCAAATGCCCTCTGTCTCCTTTCCTTGCTCATCATGTACCCGTTCCAAAGCTGAATCAGCAGCACGAGCCAATTCTGGGACAAAATGAAGACCTTTGTTATCTTAAATTACTTGTACCATCTAACTCCCGATATAAAGCAAAATGTCTCTTAATAAAATCACCTTGATTTCCATAAGTGCGTAGTACATCATCACAGTGCTGATTTTATTAGGCCACTAAACCCTCAGTGAGTGTTAAAAAACTGGCAGAAAGGATTGTCCATTTAGGAGGGGAAGCTGAATGTCCAGCTTTCTACCAGAAACTAAGATCTTGATTCTGGAGATCTGGACATCGATTCATTTTAAATGATATCTCAAGACCAAATTTGTAGTTGAGATATCCTTTGCTATAACCCAAAATCAAACCCCAAAGAACCGTCCCCCTACCCCCGATTGGTTACTTCTAGCAAATTTATTATAAGAATAAAATATTTTCAAGTCAGCTTTTGCTCCTTTGTTAAAAGTCACAAGTAGGAAGATACCTTTCGATGTCCTTTGCACTCTTCCTCATAAAGCAGACGCCACGCATTCTGGATCTGGGCCGCAGTTTTGACGTGTGTGTGTGTGTGTGTGTGTGTGTGTGTGTATAACACATTTCCTGGAGTCTTCTAGTACCGGCATTGCCAGGGGCCCCGGGACAATTGGGAAGGAACACAAATGCCCTCTCTGTTGAGTGCCCACCACAGAGGCAGACACTGGCAGCGAAGAAGGCTGAGTCCCAGTTCTGCCATTAATCGGCTGTGTGACTTTGGACATATCACTTAACCTTCCTGTGCCCTGATCTTCTCATCTGAAAATTGGAAATGCTAATAGCCTGTCTCATACAGCTGTTTCGAGGCTGGCTGTGTAATCCCCGTATAGCAGCACTATGCTACTTACTAGCTATGTGAACCTTCCTTCACATCCTGAGCAAGCATGTAACATTACACACCCAGAAGAGGAATCCCGCCTAAATTCCATAGGCAGGAGAAATCCTTTTATGGCCCTGTGGCCGCTGGGGAAGATCGAAACATTTCCAAGAGGATTTGAGCATTCTTCGCTGAAAGGACATGTTTTGATCAAACAAGAGAACTTCAGAAGACTGAAGTTGCGGAGCAGGGACACTTCAGGCGGAACCAAGTGCAGGCTCTCCTGACAAATGAAGGTAGGATTAGCACCCAGCTCCCGGGGTTCCTGGAGAATGACATAAAATAGCCTATGTGAAAGTGACTAGCACAGTGCTCGGCACAAGGGAGGCGCTCAAGGTGTATTGGCTGTGCGGGAACCTCTGGCTCCTGCTCACAGTGACTTCCCGAATGCTCAGCCGATGTGAGCGGATGTGGTTTTCGCTAGTGAGGAATCAGGGAACCTGACCTATTACATGAGACTTTTATAGTATGTGCTGGAACCAGGGCTAGAGTCAGGCCATCAGGCTCTGTGGCCAGTGCTTTCTACAGTATGCCTCTCTGTGCCTCGTCTTGGGATTTTGAGAGTGTGAGGGCCTCCTAACCTGCTCACAAGACTTGGCCTCCCTTAGAGGGCAGTAGTTTTGCAGTGTTTTCTCCCAGCCAGCGAGGTGGCCAGTGCCCCCCACCCCCCCAGAGTGACTCTTACCCCCAGTGATCCTGTGATGCCACGATGGCGGGCTCCTAGATAAGGCAATTATTGATGAGGAAGAATGTTTCAAGATCCTACCATGTGTTGGTGCTCCAAACCCCCAGCCCCTGAAACCCTCCCATGACTGGACAGGGCAATCAACTGTTACCCCGCAAAATGTTTTTAAACCCGAATTAGTGGGCTGGCCATGATTACACAACCAAACCCCATCCCACCCCCACCCCTCAAGAGTCCTGTAACACTGTTGATTCAGCTTTTACCTCTGGAGGGTTTTTTTTCTCCTTTCATTCGCTCGCTGCTAATCTGTGGAATTCCTTAGCTCCTATTTGTTCCTTCGAGGGACGCTGGTGACCCATGGCAGGGCATTTCTCATTTAAAGTGACCCAAAGACATTGATGAGCAATATGATCTTTCTTGGTTTTGAGACATACGAACAAACTGAAACCAACAAACCGACCTGAAGGCACGAAAGTCCCCAAAACTATAATCTATATACTCAGTCTGCCTTTGGATCTGGGAATTGCTAGGAATTAGATGCTGGTGACCGTCAAATTGTGGTTGATTCTGCAGGTGGATTAGTGGCTGAGAGGCATCGCACTTTACTGTCCAATTCATTATTTCAGGTGACTCTACCCAAACCATGTGAAGTCAGTAGAGCATTTTAAGGCAAGGACATGGAACCTCTGAGAGGTGAGACCCCGTGTCCCACGTTACAGTGCTCGGCGAGTGCGCTGACTTGGGGCCCCGTGTCCAGCCTGCTGCACCGGCCCCCCTACTCCCACCCTGGTCTCCCTACCAGTGCAGCTCAGCCTGGTCCAGGCAGCCCCCAAAATGAGGCTGGGAGATTTGGGCAGATTATTAGAACATGATCATTGGAACCACTTGTTGGGATTTAATTGTTTGGAAGGTATTCAGCACAGTGTTTCCAAATGGAGGGAGAACACTGGAGTCCGCTTTCCCCGATAATGATGCTGCCTGCATTTTGGAGAGTGAGGTGATGTTTACATCCTCCCGGTTTTGTTACTTGATTCCAGATGCGATCTGGGATCGGTGTGAAAGGTTTCACTTTCTCTAATAAGTACAATAGCATATTGGAAAGAAAACGAGATGACGGAGGCGAACAAAAAGTAGACAGGCAGGCCTTCTTGATGCCACCTTTGTCCCCATTTAGTCAGTGACCAGTGGGGAGGTGTGCTTGGGCTCAGCTCTGTCTGCCTGTTAGGCACCGTCCTCTTGACTGGGTTGCCAAGTGAGCTTTCTGACCTCAGAGGCTGTCTCTTTTAGTGGCTGTGAAGGTGTTTTCCTGACTTGAGTTAATGTCCATGGAGGCTCGTTGGAAAGCAAGCCTATGGGGGAGGCCATGAGTAGAGACGGGGCTGCTGAGAGCAAAGGGCCGGGGAAGCAGAGGAAGGCTGGACAGGTGAAGCATGAGAGCCTCCCCAGCTGCAGAGGTAGGCAATCCCCAGGTGGAAAGCTAGCTTTTTTCTTTTTTTCAACTCTTTAACCAGAGGGGATGCCCTGCCAGGCCTCAGGTCTCCTCCCTCTTGGGTAGGTTTCCCTGTAAATGTTGCTGAGGGTTCCACACCGTAAAGCTGTGGGGAATAAGCTAGAAGAGAGGAGGCCCCCTGAGCATGAAAGGGGGGGCGGGGATTGAGCCCACATTACAATGTTCAGAGGAGCACAGGGATTCGGGCCTACCTTCTGAAGGAATGTACACTTTCCCTTTGGACAATTAAATAGCTTTCTGACTGGTCTTCAGGCTTCCACATTTGCCCTTCTATGGTCTGCCCTCTAACAGCGGCCCAAGAGATTCCTTTGGCAGAGATCCTGTCCTTCCGCTGCTCCCAGCTGGGGTGACCGACCCCTCCCAGGCCCTGCCCTCTTCTGGCCTCTCTTCCTACCTCTCTCCTCTCATGGGCTCCAGCCCCAGGGCCTCCTGGTCAGCCATACCCGCTCCCCCTTTGGGCTTCGGCACCAGCTGGGCCCTGTACTGGGAATGCTTTTCCCCCAGAAATTAATACCCTCCACACCTTCAAATCTTGCATCAGATTTTCCCTTCCTAATGCACACTGCACCTCCCCCCCAGCCCTCCCTGTCTCCTTATCCTGCCATTTTTCCATAGTACCATTCATTTTTCAGCCCACAATTCACTGATTGACTGTATGTGACTTCTCCCACTGGAATATAAACTTCCTGGGGGCAGGAACATCTTTATCTCACCTACCTGTCCCTAGTGCCCATGTAGTGCCTGGTGCATGCTGAGCCACGTGGTGGCGTTGGTTGGGTCAATGGATGCAGAAATGATGGCCCTCGCCCTCGGTTCCAGACTGTGGCTACTAGTCTTGTTGGGAACGACAGATGCCCACGTCAGCATCCAGGCTTCTGGAAGAGGGGCTGGAAATGCTAGGCAGGGAGTCTGACTCCTGCCCAGCCAGCTGAGAGGGTTCTCATTCTAGCCAAGAGCTGGGGCAGAGACCTAGTCCTCTGGCCTTCAGACATGAGGTGTGGTGCGGGACTCTGGGAGAGGAGACAACCAACCAGCAGCCTACAATGGGGGCAGCAAGACTCACTTGAAACCCCTCCACTGCCTGGGGAAGGTGACCTCAAAACTT
The DNA here is from genome assembly GCA_028646535.1 of Procyon lotor. NCBI lineage: Eukaryota > Metazoa > Chordata > Mammalia > Carnivora > Procyonidae > Procyon > Procyon lotor. Next base: position 114,219,100 of record CM053611.1, read on the forward strand.
TCAGCCCTTGTCAGGATTGGCCCTAGCACTCAGCAGGGTTGTTCCAGGTTCCAGGTTTTAAGGCTAGCTAAGAAATGATTAAGACCAGTACCTGTTACATAATTCACAGGGACAAGTCCAAAATGAAGATGTGGGGCCACTGGTTTGAAATGTATTAAGAATTTCAAGGCATGTCTCAGGAGAATGGGGACACAGGGGCTGGGGATGGGTGGTGGTGACCCCTTCAGCTTCAGCCCAGAGTCCACACCTGAGGACATCTGCTGCCTCCATTCTGAATTTGTTCCCATACAGGACTGGGCCTCATCCACCAGACTTGGAGCCGCCTATTGGCCTTGGCGGGGGAACTGGGGAGCTCACAGATCCCTTTCTGTGGAAGCCTGATAAGGAGATTGGCGCCCCAAGCCTGTCCCTTCCCCCTCACTCCCCAGAGCTCAGTGATGGCCTCATCTATCTGATAGCATTAGCAGCCCACTGCTGTGCCCTCCAAGATGGACATCAACTGGTGGACTCTGCCCTCAGGAATATAGACTTGCCCCAAGAGGCCACCTCTAAAGACCAAGCTTAGGGCCTGTAGACTTTGCCTGTGAGTCCACCTAGAAACATGGTCACAGGACTTGCAACTCAGCATGGTGTCTGAGAAGCAGAGGATGGCCTGGTCATGGAACTTTGTTTTAGTCCTTTTCTAACAGATCACAAGCCTAAAGGCCCTCCTTCCTAAGGTCTGAGGCCCAAGAACCTCCAGAAGACAGCCTCCTGGTATTTTTTTTTTTCTTTCAAGAAAAGTTTTGACTAGCAAAAAAGATAAAAATAATTTGAAAAAAATGTATGAAGAATTTCAAGATGGCGACAGCAGAGCATTAAACCACGTGCAGGGCCCTTCTGAGGACTGACAACGCTGATGCCATTTCCCAGATCTCCTTGCCAGAAAATTCCCCACAACAAAGGCAGAGCATTTATGCCTGAGATGGGTAGCATGTTTCTCCTTGAGGGAAGGAGCCCGAGGCTGTAGTGGGTGAAGGTTCCAGAGACTGTATCTGTGCAACTAGCCAAAGGACCTGAGGTTGTGTTGCAGGATGGGGGTGGGGCGAGGGGTGGCAGAATGAGGTGACATCAAAGGTGGCATCTGGGGCAGACTGGGTTGATGTCCATTCAGAAAGGTGGTCAGTGATCAGCAACAGGTAAGTAAGGAGACGAGCAATGAGAAGAAATAAAGCCGAGATTGAATCATGCGGTTGTGGCTTATTAGGCCGGGAAGCACAGGGCTCTTTCCACAGGAAAATCAGCTGAGAGGTTACATTACTAACCACATTTAAGTAGGCTTCCCTGGGTAACAGATACTGAAGGGGGGTACCATCACTTTCCATTTGGATGGCACTTTACAGTTTAAAAAGTGCTTTGATATGCATAATGGTTTCCACAGACTCTCTCAATAAGCCTACTAGGTTAACAGATTATTGCTTTCCCCAGATGAGTGGACAGACTAGTCCAGGTTCACAGAGTCAATAAGGGCCACAGAGGGCGTGAGAACTCGGCTCTGCTGCCTTAGAGTCTAACACTTTTGTCCCTTCCCTCCCTGATGCTTCCGGGAAGCCACTGGTGGCAGCGGCCATCTTTCCAGAGCTCATGGCCTGAGACAGACGGACAAATGCTGCCCAGGGCAGCACAAGCATATGGCAACACGCTGACTAATTGCCTCCGACATACGACCATCCTACCGGCACAGCGAAAGCAACAGTGAGCTCCTAGGGCCACAGAGGGTTAGCTCTGCTCTCTGGAAAAATGTAGATTTTCAGAGGGATTGGACGTCTCCCTCATGCAAACACTGCCTGAACTGCTTTATGGGGTAAGCCGATGAATGTGAACTACAGATTAAGTAAAGATGAATACAGGGAGGCTGTCCTGAGTGAGGATGCATTTTGAAACGACCCATTAACCTCTTACCAGAAGGATTCCTTCCTTCGAAGCATGTTGGTGGTTTCCTGCCCTAAGAGGTGAGCAGACGGTTTGCCAAATCACATGATTATGCACAGCTAACTGCTTCGCAAAAACTGGTTACCTACGGTTGTGCAGTCAGTGGGTTTGAGTTAAATACCTCAATCATTAATGTTTTCTCTAAAAATTATCAAGCGCAATTAGCCCGTATTAAGTGAAACAATCTCAATGAGTTTATTTGTTTTTTTTAAACTGAAGCTCCATTTGAGTCACACAAAAAAGGAAAATGCAGCTAAAAATCATTTCCATTTTAGACCAGGCACATGTTAAAAACAGCTGAACTTATTTTTCCCTCTTCACATTCTGCAAAACTCACTCCCAGGTTTACTCTCTATGCCAAGTTTCAGAGCTGAGCAAATTTTTATGGTCTAGTTATAAACCCTAGAAAAACAAGGTTTATAGGAAATGTTGACACAACCTAACTAAAGTGGTACGAGCTGACACCTCTATATTTTCAATTTGGGGATTTCTACTGGGAAAATATAAACGCTAATTCAGCAAAGGAAGCCAACTATAATAAAAATGTTGTAGTCTTCCTGTTCACCCCATGAAGTTCTACTTCAAAAGATGCCAGTGCAACATGGAGGTGAGTTAGAATTAGTATGCCCAGCATGCAGGACACCTGCAAATAGCTCAGCCTCCCGGCTCCTATAAACTTTGCCTGGGAATGCATGACCTCACTGTTGAGTCATGGCTGCCCACTGCAGCCCGGTCGGAGAGGCGGTAGAAGCTTCCAGGTCTTTACGCAGAAGGCGTCTACTATCCTTGAGCTGCACACCTTCCCATCTACCATCAGTAGAGACAAGAGCCGGTTTTTCACAGACCAGGAGAGCGAGCCTCTGAAACAGAGAGACCAACATGCGAAAAGCTGAGCAAAGATGCACGGTGGACGTTGATTTTTGAATGACATGGGCTCAGACCACGGCCAGTAGCCGTGCCAGGGGGACCCAGGTGCAAGGGCACGCCGAAACATCAGGACAAAGAGCCAACGACGGTTCTAATTTCCCCCATCCCTCTAAACAGCCCAGATGAGACACACATGTGTTCCATATTTAGGCTTGGGGTTTTTTTCCTTCTCAAACAGGAGGAGATGGGAGAAGGGGTGAAGTTTGACTCAGGTCCAGAGATAAAGACTGACATACACAAATGGACCATAATAGGGGGCAAAGCGAGTTAAGCTGAAGTAAATGTTTGAAAATCCTCAGCTAGGTAGACTAAACAGTATTGGCCCAGGAGCCAAAAGACCCAGCTGTCCCTCCCGGGGCTCCCACCAGGGAAATGCGACTCCAGGCAGCCTGCGAAGCCTCCCTGGTGTCTCTGTTTTGTCATCTGTAAAATGGAGGCCAGCCTCCATTACGTGATGGTGGTGACGAGTGAGTAATGTGCCTGGAAGCGCTTTGTGAATTTTAAACTGCAAGATGAATAGGAGTATTATGTCTCATTGATTGCATTTCTACTTTGGAAAACTGTGTCCGGAGAGTGGAAATATTTTGAATCGAGGGACAAATCCATCAGGATAAAGGGGGAAAAGAGCCCTTCCTAACATATTTGTAATTGCTTTTAGTTCATCCTAAAACTGACTTGGAGGGCCACTTACCGATGACATCTTTGCTTTTGTGTTAAGTCTAATAGTCTACTAAAAAGGCCATTTGGGTCACACCCCAATTACCATTGCATATGTCTGAACTCCACCGGCTCACGAGGGACCACTAAGTTACATATCTTCATGAACAGAAAGTATTTTGGATGATGATTTTTTTTTTCCTCCTAGGTTTCTAAGCCTGTTGGCAGCATTTTCCCAGAGTGTTTTCAAAAGCTTTCACAAGATATCCTCACAGCACTGGCAAAAAATATGAAGCATACTTTAAAGGCTAATGCTTAACTTCTGCAGACCCTGATTTTTTTTCAGGTTGAAAAGGAAGACAGTGAGTTTCTGGATGTACCTGTCAAGACTAAATGATTGTTCATTTCCTGTGAATTGGGAATAACGTAATAACATGCAGCTGGGGAGCTAGGCTGGGTTTCTTGCTTTTTCCTCTTCCAGAAGCTGGGTCCCTTACCAGCTGGGAAATATTACTGTATGAACGTGCTGAAAATCTGAAGGGAAATGAAAAGAACAACAACATTCTAGATGTCAGCAATCAGTTTGATGGTCTTACCTGTACCAACCTGAGAGGATTTTAAGAGCAAAGGTTTGCAAAGATTAATTTAAAATGAGCTCTTAGGAGAAGAAAAAGGAGGAGGAGGAGGAGGCAGAGAAGGGGAAGGGGATGGGGAAGGGCATGAGGTAGGGGAAGAGGAAGAAGAAGAGGGGGAGGGGGAGGAGGATAGGAAGGGGGGAGGGAGAGGAGACTGGGGAGGGGGAGGAAAAAGAGGAGGAAGGATTTACAAAGTCACAAAAATCTTTCTCTAGAATTGAGCTGATTAGAATTAACTCTGCCTCAATCATGCATGCCAATGACTGGGTAAGTTTGAGAGAAACAATTTAAAATAATAAAGTATTTTCACCCAAGAGAAACAGATTAGTGGAATCAAAGTATGCATGTCTTGCTAATGCAGTCATTACCTGGAACAAAAAAAAAAAAAAAAAAAAAACCTCCAAATTCAATGCTGAGTTTAAAATTGGAATTCAGCAAAATTTAATCTCAGGCACTTATTTTAAATGCACACTTATATCTTTTAGGATAATAAATTTTGTTCCGTGTTCCATTAGCCATTGCACTATACATTGTGATTATATCAGATATTAGATGCTGAGAGATGGAGCCAACGTTTCACTTCAGGCAGCTCCTGTTCCAACTCATCATCACGATTAATTAAAGAAAGAGGAAGGGGAATGAGAGCAGAAGAGATGGTTGGATGAGTCAGGTGGCTGACTTTTCTTGGGGAGGTGAGGAATGCAAGGAGAGAGAGGCCAAGGCAGAAGGAAAGTCTCTACCAGTGGAAATCTTACAGCATCACTGCCCATCGCACCCAGACTTACATTGGAAGAAAAGAAATGTGGGGCTTCTGGAGAATATGAGGGGGCTTATCACCGTGGATCACCATGTGCGTGTGGTTCTCAAATCTGGCTAGCTGTCAGAATTACTGGAAGAAATTTCAAAAATAGAAACAACTAGGTCCCATCCAGTCCTGGGATAAAGCTTGTGCATGACATTGGTATGCTTAAAAAAAAATAGTATGTTTTTGAAAAACCCAAACCTATAATTGCTTCTGAATGCTGAGCTAGGATGGAGAACCAGGGAGTAGGTGATAGCTGGAAGAACCCTGAATGGTGACTTTGACAATACTGCACTTTATCTAAGTCTCTGTCATTGTTTGAATCCAAAGAAAGAGTTGCATGTCCTGACATAGAGGACACCGACATTAGATGATGATGACAATAATAAAAATTACCAGACACTCCTGGAGCTCTTTGGGGGACTCTTCCCCTTGGCCTGGCCTGACAGCTGATTTTGCATCATGCCTGGGGCAGGAGGCAGGGTCCCCTGCTCTCAGATGATTTTATGCTCCTGTGGCCAAGAAGGGAGAATTCAGCAGTCACACACTTAGCTCCCATGTTGACAGCAATTGGACCAAGAAGCTTTGTGTTTTGTTTTATTCATAAAGAGTTGGCTGACATCTAGCATACAAGAGAGATTTTTGGGTTTCCATGGTCCACAAGTCCTTTTCTGAAGTGAACACATTGTGTCTCCCATGTCTGTGTCGTTGGCTTCCCGGGATTTGAGAGAGGAGACAATGACTCAGGGGGATAGCAAGGAGCAGGTAGCCCCTGGCAGGCCCTGTGGAGCGAGCAGCTGGGCTGGGCTCCTGCCTGCCAGCTCCTTTCACATCATGAAGCAAAGGCTCTCCAGGTGAAGGATGGGAAAAGATGCTAAGATGCTAAGAAATCTTCCCGTCATCTTTGGGTTGATTTCCCTGCAGCCTGACTGAGAGCAAGCTTTCAGTAACCTTGGTCTCTTGATTCAGCTACACTGATGGGAAGAAAGCCTGATCCCAGCATTTGCGTCTGATGGATATTTAGAGCTGGAGGTTACCCTTCCTGCGGAAGACTGTTTGGGAATGGGCTTGGGGACAAAGACATTACAAAGCTTGATGCTGAGAGCTCTGTTTTTGCTGATCTTATTTACCTACTGAACAAAATTACTTCTTGTTTTACGTTAGCATATGCCTAGATCAGATCATTGTTTGAAGGTGTGTGATGCTATGGTAGCTACCGCTTCGGCCAAAGAACAGTGTTCAGGTGCACTGACTGCCCCCTGCCCCAGATAATAGCTCACACATCAATAACTTGTACTTGTAGGTTCACCCCACCACATAATAATATATTCATAAAAGAGTATCATTCAGGCTTTTACAAATTAGTAGACATTCATTGGGCCATATTTTCTGTGTGTCTGAATGCATAAAAGTTCGGTGGTGTTTTAGTTATGTTGAAATCACATCTGATTTTATAATAGCCTATGGAGAAACCTATTTTTAAGAATAACAAGAAGGGATATCATATACAGTTGAGTATACGAAACTTAGCTAACATTTTTTTAAAACAATATTTTATTTATTTGAGAGAGGGTGAGAGAGTGAGTGCACAAGCACACTAGTGGGGGGAGGGGCAGAGGGAGAGGGAGAAGCAGACTCTCCACTGAGCAGGACCCTGGGATCATGACCATGACCAGAGCTGAAGGCAGATGCTTAACACCTAACTGACTGAGCCACCCAGGCAGCCCTTAGCTAAACTTTTAAACCAAGTATGTAGAGCCACTTTTGGGGACAAGAATAACAAATGGGTTTTACCTGAGCCCTGTGGGGCGGCTGACTGAAGTGGTCTCTCAGGGAAAGCTGGTCTGGGCACAGCAAACAAGTGTGGCAGATCCATTAGTGATGTCTGCCGTGGAAGGACTGGGTCCTGGCGCCATTTGTTTGCCATCTCTGCCATGGGATGAAAGGGGAAATACTGAGATATGTAGCCAGTGCACACTTCGCTATGCATGAAGACTGGACATGTGTGAAGAATTCCCCTGATGGCACATTTTTTGCCAGAGCTAAGACTCAACTGATATTTTCAAAAATAGTTCTAGATTTGAAAGCATTATTAAAACTACTTAATGCCTATCTGGGTGTCTAAGAGAGTAAGGATTATTCATTTTTCTCATCTTGTTACACAGTTATGTTATAGAAATTACAGAAATTCTGGGATTAAGTCTGTCATCGTTATGGTAGTGAATGTCAGTCAGAATCTTCCAATTATGTAAGCGGCTCACAAATAAGTCTTTTTCCTTGAATTCCTTCAGCACTAAGGTACACAGCAGGCTGGTTATTTTCATGAATTCAGTTTTCATTGCCCTCAAAGCAAATGCCATCATCTGGTGACCATGGCGCCCACGGGGAAGTCAAAAAGTCTGTCCTATTTCTGAGTTCCACCTTCCAGTATCAGCAAAGATGCAACTCTAGCAAAGTCCTTTGTTTCTGGTTAAAGATAATACCAATGGGAAAGCAAAGTGGGCTTATCCTTCTGGAGAGACCATGAGTTTAAGATGATTCATGTTGCAAAGAAATAGCTTTCTCATTGAATAAATGACCTTTTCATCAGATTGTTTTAAATTGCAAAATTTAATTTCAGATGGAAGAAAACATCACTCAATTATATTGCAAATAATGACATATTTATACACATGTTTAGCATGTTTTCTACTGAAGATTTATCATTTCAGATCGTTTTCATTGTGTGTTTCTTAGTTGCAGACTATTCCTCTTACTTTTCAAATGTAAGGACACTTTTCATTATTCATTGATAGAGTCCTTGAAGACATTGGTTGAAAGCAAAGGGTTTGCTTCTGGTTATTTCATATAGCCAGGCAGGTGACCAGTCATGAAAGAACCCTCCAAGAATTTGTTATTTGTTCCCCTACCCCTCCTCTCCCTGTCGGCTAACAATTCTATTTTCTGGGACCTCGATCAGCAAATCATAGTCCCAGATTTCCTGCTGCCAGCTAACCCAGTGGACATCTTGGTGCCTTCTCCAAACCAACATGAGCCCAACCAGAAGTTCGTTTTAACTCATGCTCTTCTCCTTTTCCTCATGGGTGTTCTAGCTACAGCATTTTTTTAGGGTGTAGGGGTGAAAGCGGAGTTTGCTTGAACTAGGAAAGGAGGAAGCAGGACACAATTTCCCTGAATTCTTACCTTGTCCTTTTAACGGGGCACATTATCTCTTCTGTCTCCGTATATCATTCATCTTTGGGGATCTCGGGGGACTGAATGCGGAAGGCGCACTGAGTCCCGCCTGAAGTGGAGAGAGAAATGAAGCGTTCCTCCTTTGCGGGGGTGGGGGTGGGGGTGGGGGTGGTGGTGTCACTGTTTTTGAGATAGTTGTGTTCACCAAAATGGAAATTTTCTCCGAAATTATGTATATGCAGAGTCTCCAGGAGGATATGTGTAGGGCATAATTTGCTTTTATTCAACCCCAGTGGCTAGCACAATAGACACCCCCCCCAAAAAATAGCCTTTATTTCATATGTGGGTATTTCGAGCTGGGTGAGCACAGGGCTCATTTGCCTTAATTTCAGCATTTGACAGAAACTTCTTCTAGAGTTTGTGTCATGACCCTGGTTTCCAGTTCCCTCGCCACTCTCCCTTATTACCAGCCATACGCCTGGTGAAAAGGTTTCATTTGCCAGATACCCTTGTAGGTGGGGGGGGCAGGGGGTCACTGAGATGGAAACCTAGGTTGTTGGGTGGAACTTTCTCTATCGGACTGGCCTTTGGCTCCCTCCAGGGAGAAGTGTCTCCTTTCATCCTCTATCAGTGGATTGCTGAGTCCTTAAAACTCATCTTAGCTCAGGGCGCCTGGGTGGCTCAGTCAGTTAAGCTTAAGCGTCTGCCCTAGGCTCAGGTCATGATCCCAGGGTCTGGGATTGAGCCCTGTGTCTGGCTCCTGGCTCAGTGGGGAGCCGCTTCTTCCTTTCCCCCATTCATGCTTGCTATCTTTCTATCAAATAAATAAACAAAATAGTAAAAAACAAAAAACACTGGTTTTAGTTCACGTTCTTGGGATTGTGAGGCCTGTCCTTCCAGTGAGTAGTTTGATAAAGGTCATTAGGAAATGGTGAAGGACACGGTCTGGTCATGTTGATGCAGCAGCATACGAAACAAAAATGCAAAGATGCTGGTGATGATCTTACCAATTTAAATCTAATAGCAAACACATTGCCTTGGAAAAATTTAGGTATGATAAATCCAAGTGAGAAGGTTATCTGCCTTCTCACAAGGCAGTGAGATAGAACAAGGATAGATTTGCTATTTTAATTAGAAAACATTAAGTACTGGGGTGCCTGAGTGGCTCAGTGGGTTAAGCAACTGACTCATGGTTTCAGCACAGGTCATGATCTCAGGGTCGTGAGATCGAGCCCCACATCAGGCTCTGTGCTTAGCACAGAGTCTGCTTGAGACTGCCTCTCCCTCTGCACTCTCTATTTCTCAAATAAATAAGTAAATCTTAAGAAAAGAGAAGAAAAGAAAAGAAAAAAGAAAACATTGAGTACCAATAGTTACCAGCCATATTGTCAGGTGTCAAGAGGAAAACCATGAGCAGGAAGAAATGGTCCAAGACCTTCTGGAGTTGTCAATCTAATGGGGAAGACATAGAGTATAAATAGGCAACCAGAGTGGAGGGGACAGCCATGTAGGGTAGGCACTGGCTAACTTCAGGGGACATTTTTCACATAGAGTACAATATAAATACTGCTAGCCCCACTGCTAGCCCGTCCAGCCCTTGAGGTGAGTTTTCTGGAGCATGCTAAGTAAATAGTGATAGAAGATGTACTGTGCCGTGGGAGCACATAGCCCCAGCACCCGGCCTAGCTCAGGAGATGGTTTCTTGGATTAAATGGCATTACACCTGAGACTTCAAGATCAGCATGAGCTAGCCAGGCCAAGAGGAAGAAGAGTTGTCCAGGTAAGAAGAACAGCATATACAAAGGCCAAGGTAAGAGATGGTAGGGGCGAGGTAACCAAGGATTAAATATCAGGGATGTTCCAGAATAAATATAAGGGATAGTCCTTCTGGCCATCTGGAAGGCTTCTCTTTCTCACTTGTACAAATCCAGATCAGCTGTACTCACCCTTGATGGATTGTGAAAAAGAAGGAACTTCTCACCTCCCACCTCTGTTTTCGAAAGGTCTCTGCAACATTTCCCCATATAGTACAGTTGATTCAAACGCTCCAGGAAGATTCCCTGCCTCCAGACAGATGGGTCCCAATGGTGGGCTCTCGTTCCTGCCACCTGTTCAACTTTATCAAATGTCAAGCATTTTGATTCAGAGAAACTAAATCAATCCAATTGTGACATTTCTCTGTTCAGGTCTTTTAAGGCTTTGGGGATTAAAAGAGAGAACAAAAGACTTTGGGGGTTCAAGTTCAAAGTTCTTAGCGTGGCTTACAGGGTATAGTCATCTCCCACAGGGCAGGACCATTGCTATCTTGTCACTTAGCATTTGGTACAATGGCTGTACAGAGTATCATTGTGGAATAAACGGACGGATGAATGAATGGTCAGGCAACCTTGCTCTGCCCACAGTGTCACTCCAAAAAGGAGTGGTCTGGCTTCCAGGCAGGGCAAGCCCCCATCGAGCGAGCGCCTTGGTTTTCACAGGAGAAAACTGCCCCCTGCCACAGCTTGCTGACCATTCACTTCTCTGTCGTGCCCTTCCCTGGCATCGTGGAGCACTGGCTGTCCAGTCACAACCAGTCAAGGGACATCATGTTAATATCCCTGCAACTCGACACTCCTCAGAATTTTGGTTTATTGCCTTAAAGAGAAAATCGCACGAATCTGAAAGCTGTCTGCACAGGAATATTTGCTGCAGCATTGTTTATCGTAATGAAAAATCAGAATGACCCAAATGTCCATTAATGGAGGGCTGGTCCCATAAATGATGGAATAGAACACACAGAGGAATACGAAAGCAACCTTAAAATGGAAGGAGGAGAGTCTATCATATTTATTCAGATCTAAGATACCATCATTTTTCAGATACATAATTATTTTAGGATACTAAGAAAAATAAGTGCTGTCGATTAAGACACAGTGTTTTCTTGTTACCTAGAATTTTTATTTTATACTTATTAGCACTTTCCGACTTAGGCCTATTTTTATATATTACTCTTAGGCATGCATTGAAGAAAAATATAAGCATAATAAATTAATATGTGTCTGGGGGCCTCTGGGTGGCTCAGTTGGTTAAGCGTCTGCCCTCAGCTCAGGTCATGATCCCAGGGTCCTGGGATCAAGTCCTGCATCAAGCTTCCTGCTCAGCAGGAAACCTGCTTCTCCCTCTCCCTCTGCAATGGCCCCTGCTCATGGGCTTGCTCACTCTCTCTCTCAAATAAATTTTAAAAATCTTAAAAAAATTAATATATTTCTAGAACTTCTTCATATTTAGATTCCAGAGCATCTGAATGCTTCTTAACTCAGAGTTGTCAATGTCCATGTATTTCTCGATGTCCTTCAGAGTGTCTGGATGCTGAGTTTCTTAAGAATGCCTGGAAGAGAGAAAGCCATGGGCTCCTCAGCGGGCTTTGCTGTTATGTAGCATTGGCCAGTTTTGGACTTGTGGTGGGGGAATGTTGCTAAACCACTTCAGATTTACTTCCAGCAAACCTCCTGCCCTCCTCCCTCATAATGTGAGTCCCGAGGGTTGAAAGGAAACTCACCTCTTGCTCATGGATTTTCTCCTATGCCATTAACACCCGTTCTGTGTGTTTGATATTTCTGTGAATGTATCCGCAAGGCTGCTACATGGTCAGGCATCCAGTGTGTTCAAATGCAGCCCCATTCTAGGAATGCAAAATGTCTTTTTAAAAAGGCTTTTTAGAGATGCCTAGGTGACTCAGTCGGTTATTTAAGCATCTGACTCTTGATTTCAGCTCAGGTCATGCTCTCAAGCCTGGAATCAAGCCTTGCATCAGGCTCCGTGCTCAGCTCCGATTCTGCTTGAAATTATCTTCCTTCCCTCCCTCGGCCCCTCCCTGAGGTCACACATGTGCACTCTCCAAATTAATCAATCAATCCATCGGTCAAATCTTTAAGAAAAAGGCATCTTAGAGTCAATGAAATATTTTATATGTCCAAAACATGTTGAGAAGTGACAAAATGCATAGTAAATAAACGTTCATAGTACATATACAAGTATGTATGTACATCTATTTGTATTAATATGAAATTACCATAAGGGATGTTAAATATAAGCATGTGGGATTTTTATCCAAATATCAATAGTCTCCTCTAAGTAGTTCATTTAAGATGATTTTATTTTCTTCTTTGTATTTTTCTGTATACTTAGCACTTCTTTTTACTGTAAACATTCAGCATATTTCCAAAAATAACTTATTTGTTAAAATCATATTTATGGAAAATTGCCTAACATGTATGCATTTCTACATAAAATTTAATTCTATATCCTATTGGCAGGTTTTAGGAGGTCTGCAAGTCCCCTAAAATCAGACCCATTCCTTTTACTTGCCTATCACACTTTGCATAAAATCTGAACTTCTCCCCGGGATCCCCACACCTCACCCCCTGCCTACAGCGCTGATGTGACTCCCTCCGACTGTTCTGGTCCCTCTCTCCACCAACTACACTCGCCCCTCAGTCCTTGAACACCAAGACCCTTGGTTCCTCATGGCTACCTCTGACACTTAGCTACACGCTTAATGGATGAGGCTATGCTGACTATTTGATCTAAAACAGACTCCCCCTCATTCTTCATCACCTCACTCTGTTTTGCTTTCTTCAGAGTACTCTTTACTGTCTGAGAACCATCTCAGTCACAGGTTTGTCGTCTTCTTTATAGTCTGCCCTTGGCCACTAGAATGTAACCTCCATGCAAGCCTTTGGTCCCTGGTGGCCAAAGGACCTTGAATGGTCAGTGCATGTGGGTTAGTTCCTTTGAAAAGCAGGGAGGAGGCAGGGAGAAACTTTAGACCCCAGTGCAGGTCTGATGCCAATGAAAGGAGAAAGGAATGAATGAAGGTCAGAGAAGAAGACTCCCAGGCCTCAATATGGCTCTAAGAAAGTTTTACCAGGTCCATGGAAGTCCCTTCAAGGACTCTTGCCTCTCTTGCAAGAATGGGTTGGCCCCCTCCTCTCTGCTGTGCTCTCTTACTGACCAGCGCTGGTAGCAGCTCCAGGGATGATGGCCTGGGTCTGAATATGGCGGTGGAGCCAGAAGGGAGGCCTCCTCCCAGCAGGAGATCCAAGCAGCTGATTCCCAGGGCTGGCATAGCTTAGAACAAAGCACAGCCTTTGCATAGATGTGTTTTAAAAAATGAATGAATGGCAAGTTTTCACAAGTAGTCTACAACTCAGAAGAAATTAGAACTACTGCTCGAAAACTTTCCCCAGGATAACTTAAATACTCATACAACATAATTTTTATTCCCACAGACTTTCTTATACTGAATTGGGTGATGGTATTCTGTCTTCAGTCCTCTTGGCAGCTGATACAAGAAACATCTTCACAAAACTCATCGTCTTTTTTACTTTCAAGTCAGTTGGGAGAGTTATTGCTGTATTACTCAGTGCCTTCTTTATGAAGATCCATGGGGGGAAAAAAGTCCCTCTAGTATCAATACCAGGAAGAGTTGTGCTTTACTTGGGCAATTGTTTTGTATATTTCACTAATTAAACAATTAAGTAAATTAATTAAGTGATTAAGCAACTGACAATATGATCGGAGTTCTCTTTCTTCAAATGCGTGTCTGAAACTTGGACCTGAACTTGTAGCCCATTTTCTGCAAATGCATAGGAAGTCCTATAAATATTTATGTATGTTATTTTAATAAATGTTGATTTTGGATCAACCTTACTCTTGGGTTAATCTTGTTTTTCCTATCCTAAATCTCTTGCCCCATGTTCACCACTTACTCATTTTTACTTTCTCTCCTTTATTGCATTCCTTTCTATAGGGTACATTGTGTTTTGAAATGTGGTAAGGTATACATAAATTGGTGGTGGTTTTGTTGTTTAATGCTAAGGATGACAACTCCAATCTTCAGCTTCACATCCACTCCACACTCCTCTCCCACTCTGCCTTGATGATCATCATTTTCTTCTGGATCTTCCACTAGAGTCTTTGCCACATTTTATTACCAAGGTCTGCTTGGAAATCTTGCCTACTTTGAAGAAGAGTGTTTTATGTAGCCTATTAATTTAGCCATTTCAAAAAAGGGAAATCACTATTAATTACCAACCATCATGTTCAACCAAACCTTCTCCCTTATTCCCTCTCCCATACCCACCACAGCTAATTGTGGGAGGCTTTCACCATCCACTTCATTTGCTTCCAAGTGGCTTATAATTTTTATGGGTACGAGCTCTTCATATCGGAGGGAAAAATAATAAAGATAGATGAAAGTCTACAGGTGGGTTAGCCTCTAAAACACTTTAGTCTTGTCCTCTCAACCATCATTATAATGGATTTTTAGACTTTTTTTTTTTGAGAGAGAGACAGAGACAGAGAGACAGAATCTTAAGCAGGCTCCATACTCAGTGCAGAGCCCAACACGGGGCTAGATCTCACGCCCCTGAGATCATGACCTGAGCTGAAATTAAGAGTCAGATGATTAAATGCCTGAGCTACCCAGGTGTCCCTATAATGGAGCTTTAGACTATTACCTAAGATGTGTGTATACAATTGAGAGTACAAGAAAGAAAGAAAGAAAGAGAGAGAGAGAGAGAGAGAGAGAGAAAGAAAGAAAGAGAGAGAGAGAGAAAGAAAGAAAGAAAGAAAGAAAGAAAGAAAGAAAGAAAGAAAGAAAGAAAGAAAGAAAGAAAGAAAGAAAGACAGGGAAAGAAACAGGGAAAGAAAGAGAAAGAAATTTTTTTAGTCTAGAACTGAGAATAGAGAATCATATTATGGACAAAATATCTCCCAACTCTGATGTCCTATTTATACTAAATCAATAAGGACAACCAAATATGAAAGCAAACCAAAAAAGCAAGAATACCCCTATTGAAAATGGAATAAGTTCCCTTACTCAACAGCTAAATCTTTTTATTACAAGAGTAAATGCATTTGACTGCTGCAACTTTAAGGGAGAATTAAGACAATCTGATATGTGGACCATTCGAGATTCATGTGAAATCAAGGAAGGAGCAGACATCTTATTTAGAATGATTGATGGCTCCTGCTGTGATGAGCAAGTGTGAAAAACATATGGCGCCTGGTTTTCTGTGTTTTGGCTGCCAGATGGTGCCTAACCCCGCCCCACCCCTGAACCTTCCCTTACTCCCACCCATGCCAACCCCTGCTGTATCCCAAACCCTCTCTCTAGACATCCCCGGTCACTGTAATTGAGCTCTCCCACAGAAGTGGGGGAGGGGGACAGTGCTGTGGGAGCCTCAGGTATGAAGTACAGATGTCTGTTTTGCATATTACTGAGCAAAATTAAAAGCTTAAATTAGACTGATTTGTTTCCTAGGATATATATTGACAGCATCTAAATGTCACATACCTGTCTCCCTTATTCGAAGCTCATCTTTCTATCTTCATTGCCAAGACAGTTCCTAGAACATAATAGGCATGTCATAAATGTTTGCTGTATGAAAGAATGAATAAATAAATGAATGAATATAAGATCAACAAAAAAAGGAAATGAAGTGAATTTGGCATAATCTGGTCTCTGTAAATCCAGGCTTCTTCCCAGTATTTATTCTTGAGTCATCTGTGTAATAGGCTGCTGTAGAATTTGCTGGAGAGTCACATCAACCTTCTCATTTTATTATTCAGGAATTATATATACCATTTTCCCTTCTGGGAGAGCAGTGACATCACTGGCTTCACTCCAACCTTCCTGGACTGATCCTCTTTTTCAAAAAGATCCCCCCCAGTGGAATCGGGGGCACATTTTTAATCACTTTTCATTACTCAGATTATAATTTATCTGGTTTTACAGACCAAGCTCTCTTCAGGCTACATACTCTTTTACTGGGAATCAAATCCTCTCTTTTTTATGTATAAATGCGTGTTTTTACTATGAAAGTAATGTGATCACATTACCAAGAAATCTAGAAAATAGGGATGAAGGGAGAAAAAACGATCACTCCTGAGACTAACTCTCTAATACAACCCCTATGAGGATTTTGGTAAATTACAATACTTTTCCCTATACATTTGTTTTTACATAATTTCATATAATTGCATTCAGTATACATACAATTATATTCCCTGATTTTTCTAGCCAGACAGGAAAGGGGAAACAACACTAACGATTTAGCAGAGAGAATTTAATATAAGAAATTGGTTAAACAGGTATTGGAACACTGAAGACACAGAAAGGAGACTCTGAAATAAAACAGACATGTAAGTGTAGGAAGCAGCTACTACCCCCTGGGCTGGAGGAACAAAGGCAAGGAAGGGGTCAGGGTAATAAGAATCCAGAAGCTCGGGGGAGGAGCTGCAAAACTGGGACCCAGACCTCTGGGAGGGGACCCCACCTAGGGCTAGACTGATAGTTCTGAGAAGAGAGGTGATGGACTTGGATAAACAGTTGGAACTGGTGAAATCAACCGCCACTGTCCATGGCGGGGTAACTGACGAGATAGACAGGACCACGTAGGCAAGAGTCTTGCCCTTTTCTTCCTGCCCTTCTTCCCGCTCCCGCCTTCAAGTCCCCTCCAGCGCCCCCTGTTGGTGGGATCTAATAAGGAACCAGTGGGCAAAGCAGAAATGCAGTTTGCAAAGTTCCATCTCGCTCTAGCACCACAGAGCACCCCGTGTTCCAAGACCGGGGCCAACAGCTTAGTAACCAACCCATACCTTTTAAGCTTTGTTTTGGGGGTTACTACACAGCCTCTGTTTTAAATGGCCGTACCATATTTCCTAGAGCAGTTTACCTCATTTACTTGACCATTTCCTTATTGTTAAACATTCCACTTTATAGCCAAGATTTTGCTTTGGAAAGTCAAGATGCAATGGAAATTGTGCATTTGGTTTTCCCTTCTCTCAGGATAAATTCTCCAAAGACTAATACTCTTTGTGTCCCAGGACAGATGAACACAGCATGATGCTTAGAACACATTGCAAATGCTTTTCAAACCAGCTGTTTCAGTGTGAGCTGCCCCCTCCGTGATACCCAAATACAGATCGCAGTACTGTGGTAAAGTGACTCCACCCACAGACAATACGGTACCCCCGTGCCATTCAAGACATGCCTTCGCTCCTCCAACTTCACGTCTTCATTGCCTAAACCAATAAATACACACTTTCTCTGTGTAGCTTACAGCAGTAATGATCTGTGTTAACACTCCTGCTAACATTCGAGGCTAGTATATGGTGATTTGATCTGCAAACTCTTTGGGGTGGTTCAAACGCCATCATTTTGATTTAAGTAACTCCATTGAAGAAGATTCTTTTTCTCTTCTCTCTTCACCTTTAATTTTTCTTTGAGCTCAAGCACTCCAGGAGCTCAGCCTCCCCCCATAAGAGCAGGAACTAATCAGGGGAGTCCTACCCAAGTCTTGACCCCAGCTTTCCCAAAGCCATGGGATTAAGGGACAGAAGCTGGGATCCATCCAACTGGTGAGCTCGAACATAAAATATAAAGAGCTTGAGGTAAATACAAAACTCTCGACAGACTATATGCAAAAGCTACCTTACAATTTCCAAAGCATTGTGAGTCTTTAGGACAATCATATACATTATGGTATATCGCTCGATTCCATATCTTTCTAATGTTCTTTGCATGAATAAATTCACAAGCCAAAAAAAAGTCTTTTGAGGCTCATCGTTTGGAATCAGAAGATGTTATATATAAATACAAACACAAGCTATAGACCTACACACATGCCACCGTGTATCTACACACAGATTTGTACATACATTTGTAAATTCGTATTCACAAGCTCTTCCTTGGAGAGCTAGATTCTGATAATGGATGACCATTTCCACTTCCTTTAATTAACTTTAATAAGACAGATTTCATGTAGCAGTTTGTTCTATTAAATCTAAGTCATCTCCTCTCGGCTCCCAAATTTATGAGCCCTCAATTCAGCACACCTCCTACTTATCAAAACTAGGAAAATGATGGCACGTGTTTCACAGTGACTCAGGGTGCACTGTAAAGATATTTTCTTTGTTCCATCTCTTGGCCCCGCAAGGTCCATGGAAGTCGGTCGGGTGCTTTGCTTTTCTCTCTGGGAGCAGCATCAACTTGGCCCATGGACCTTCCTCAGTGGGAGACGTATGACAAGGTATGGGGTACAACTGTCATGATTTTATGGTCATTCCCAATTTACATGTTATTCAACAGCAGAGCCAGAGAGCAGGGAGAGGAGACCACGTATGTGAGAGGAGACCATGTTTGTGGCCAGCATCAGGTTTCAGGGCTGGTGACCTTACCCCTTAAAGGTAAATAAATAGAAGCAACATTTGGAGCCAATTTTGAGGGACAGTCACCATTCTGCAAATACGTGGTTGAGAGGAAAAACAGGTCGTGAGAGAAAACAGAAGTTAATTCACAGGCAAGCCCCTGGAAAGGCCTGGAAAATGGGGCCGATGCAAAAGCAGGGTGCTTGGGAAAGAGGAGAGGCAAAGCAGGGGCGACAGAAGAATTTTGGAAAGAGGTCAACACTGTTCCTCTGCTGACAAAGGACTCATTCTAGTGACACACTATGTTGTCAAAAACACTGTTATCAGAAGTCAGAAATGACATAAGGAACCTAAGAATGTTCTTTGAGATGACAGCAGAGAGGATTATTAAGAAAAAAATTCTACTGCGCTTAGGAAATTAGAAGTGAATGAGCTGAGATATGCTGAGTGTTTGGATAGTAAATATAATGGGAGCGTTGGCTGTTATTGTTAGCAGCAACATCACATGGGCCAGATGAGGAAAAGGCCGGAGGAAGGGGAAAGGTTCAGAGGGAGGACAGAGGATGGACAGCGGGAGGAAAGGCGTCCAAGTACGCATCTGTCTTAGGTCTCATGGGGTTCCAGGCCACAGGGTAAGTTGATAAGAAAGCCGGCCAAATATGTGCAAGTTCTGAAAATAGGGTTGGCGGGGGGCCCAGGCAGCCCTGAGCTAGTCCTCCTCCCGGATCTCTGGAAGAAGTGGGTCAGAGCCTACCGACCTTTGCAAATCACCTACTCCAGTCATACTCAAAAGATAATCAATCCGCTGGACTTCTACAGTTTCACCCATTCTGTCAGCCAGCCCCTCCTTCCTGCTGCCTCCCGTCCTTCTAGTTTGGGACACATACTTTTGTTCCACGATGGAAGAGAAAACATCTTAAAATGTCAATCTGCATAGTAGCATCTTGCCTAAAATTTAGGTTCGCTGGGTATAATTAACCCATAAGTAGCTATAACCCATTCTTACCTCAGCGGAGGTTTACCTGGGCTTTGGCGACAAACAGATGTGGATATAATTCCCAGGTGTTCCAGGTGCCTGCTACCCGTGACCTTGTGCAAGTTGCTTAACCTTTATGAGTCTCAGTTTCCTCATCCATAAAATGGGGTAATAATAATACCCTTTGGGATTGTTGCAAAGATTAAATCATCTACCACAAGTGACAGTGTTAGTGCATGCTGTAACTCCACAAGGGGTCATAGCCATTGCTGTTACTGTTTCTAAGGTGAGTGGTTTGGAAGGCAGCATAGTGCTGAGGGGAAGGGGGAAAGGACAGCAATAAAGACCCTGGATTGGCACCAGGCTGGCCTGTGCAACCTCTGCTTTGCACAACTACATCCTATGATGAGAAACAAATTTAAGTCCTTCAGCTCTGTGGTGCCCACCAGCATTGCTCATATATCTGATGAGCAAAATTTCATTTTATTATTATTTTTTAATCTACACATGTATTTTAGAGAGAGAGAAGGGAGGGAAGAGAAGAGGGAAAGGGAGAGAGAAACTCGAAGCACACTTCACGCTGAGCATGCAGAGCCCAGCGCGGGGCTTGAACTCATGATCCTGAGATCACAGCCTGAGCCAAAACCAAGAGTGGGAGGCTTCACTAAGCCTCCCGGGAGCCCCAGAGCATAGTTTCATTTTAAAGGAGTTTTGTCGCTTGAGGTATGGAGGCCTGGTGAAGGGTCTGCTCTCTTCACTCTTAAACTTCAAAAGGTCTTTGTTTCTGAAGAAACTACTCATACAGATTATTCAATGGTGTAAATACTGCACCTCAGGGGACCTTCAAGTCCTGTGAACCTCTGCCCCAGAAGGTCTGTTCCCACACCACGCAGCTGGCTCTGATCCCAAAGGCACCCACATCCTCCATGTGTGCGCTCCCAGGGCTACATCCTGACACACTCGCCTCGGTCTGTCTTGCGCGCCACTTCCCTTCTCCAGCTGCTCCTGATTGTCCCGGGTCGTAGCCCGAGCCCTGTTTCCTGCTCCTATGACCTGTGGCCCGATACGGTTTCCATCAGGATGACCTCTGGCTTCCTTCCTCCACTCCATTTATCGCTTGTCCCCCTCTCATGTGGCTTCACGGTGGCTCCAAGCCAGGCAACTCGCTCCCCCCCAAACCCCCCTCCCTTGCCCCATACTGGCTCCCAGGCAGGAGCACCTGGCCTTCCGCAGTCGGTCACTGCGCCTTCTGGAGCAGAGCCTAGACCCACATCTTCCCTTACCCTGCAAGAAATGAGTCTTGAGCCACTTTCAAAAACTGGCTGACACAAAGACTTTAGAATTTGGCCATCACTGAGAACCAAAATATGGATCGCAGAGCTAGAAAGGCCACGTGTGCACCAGAACTGATTTTCTCCAGGGGTGCCCTTGGTGCGCACCAGACCTCTCTCGTATAATAGCTAGAGAATGGTGACACATTGTAGAGCTTCGCATGCACAGTCGTCAACCCAATACTCAGAGAGAAAATAATGATAACTGATCGATTGGGAAAGGAAAGCATAAAGATGACGTTAATGACTTTCTATCAGGTGATGTGGTCTCCAAGCAAGGCCCCTTATGATGGCTTTCCGGTCGCCCTGTCCATATCCCAGCATATGCAGTATTTTCTGAACATGTCTGCTTTTGCTGATGAAAAAAAGTGAAGCCCGGAGGTTAAGTGCTTGCCCAAGGCCATGGCTTGTAAATGTTGGAGTTGGAATTTGAACCTAGGTCATCTAGCTCCAAATTTCACGCTTTCGACTCCTGCATTATGCTACTCCTCAAAAGAACCATTTCATTCAAACATCTTGCAAGAGTCATTATTTTTATCGATTTGCTTGCTTTATGCAACTCTACAAGATGGGTGTGAGTTTATTGGATAGGTAGGGCTGCCTTACTCAAGGTGGTTACTGACCGTTTTCAAATGGTAAACAGATGAAGCCTTAAGGAACCAGAAACGCAACGAAGTGAGCTTTTTAAATCAATTAACCCAGGCTGGGTACCTGCAAGCGGAGAAACAGTGGATATTATGTCAAATGTTTGATAGTTCAGGGTCTTAACCTCCTATCCATGTTTGGGCAGCTAGACATACAAAAACCTAGAATTATCTGTTCCTGGCTTACCAGAACCTTCAATTACTGGATTTTTTTTTTTTTTCTTTACCTGGTCTTTTCACAAAGAGCTCACTATCAACAAAATACTCTGAGACCCAGGATGTTGGTTTGTTTACTTATTTATTTTTAGAGCAACTTCTAATAGCTGCCTCGAGTTCATATAATTTGGCCCAGGTTCCCCCATCCAAATGATCTTTAGCATGAGGACTGTTTTGTCCTCCATTTTGTCCTTTGGACAACATTTACCAAGTGAGGCAAGCAGAAAGGAGGGCTTGATGGGTTCCTAAAAGCACTGGCCCTAAAGTTTCTGGTTGAATACAACCTTACTATTGATCAAAATTTATTTCATTTTATCGGTATAATTGATGAGAAAAATATCTGGCGTACTTATCGAATGTTGTAGGACCCAGGTTGCCATGGGTTGTCCCCTTTGTGAGACTGTTTCATAATAGTGGAGCGAACACACAGCTTAGGGGCACTCAGCTAAATGGTGTGTAAGGTCAGTTGAATTCTACCAACACCTGTTAGCGTAAGACTGGCTAAGCGGGGTGATAGGAATGAACCTGAACTATGTCAGATGACAGGCGCCTGGGTGGCTCAGTCGCTCAAGCATCTGCCTTTGGCTTGGGGTCATGATCTCAGGGTCCTGGGATAGAGCCTGGAGTTTTGCTCCCTGCTCAGTGGGAAGCCTGCTCCATCTTTTCCCATTGCCCCCTCCTCCTTGCTCATGCTTTCTCCTTCTCTCTCAAATAAATACATAAAATCTTTAAAAAAAAAAAGAAAGAAAGAAAACTATGTAAGATGCAACTTACAGATGAGGACTGCATAGGTGATGACAACCTAAAGCCAACCAATGAGCTAAAACACCATGGGATTATATAAATGTTCTCACTCAGAAATGGCAGATCCTTGGCAATGCCCTGCCATACCCTTTGCCAAGGTCCACGGTCAACCACGGTGCTCTTTCCACTGGGCCCGGAATTAGCCTTAAGAAATAATAACACCTATAACAATATCTATCTCCTTCCCTTGTGTTTCCTTCTTGAATGGGACAGAAATGAGTGGAGTTGCAGCTACCAAGCTAGGAACAGCCATCAGGCCACGCCTGCAAACACAAACATAAACTGTCACGTGTCAGTGGTGGAGAAGATTGAGAATGTTGGTGGGGTGGGGCTGTTTCCAAGAATCCAAGATCTCATGCTATGCTCTTAAAAAATTGTCGTGACTTCATTTGCATACTTCCGGAACTTTATAGTTAGTAGGAAATCATTGCATTCCTCACAACTCATCCCAATCAGGTGGTTAGGACACCTCCACTGAGAACAGCTGCTCTGGAGGCTTCAGCTCCAAAGACTGTTCCAGACCAAGGTGAAAGGACGAGCTAAGTGAATACAACCACCTTGACACATGGAGAAGTGACCAAGCCAATCCAAAGCAAACTATTCCCTTCCCTCCAAGGTCCTGAACAGCTGTGTATTTTCTCCCTACACTTAGATGCTTACAACTCTTGGTTACCAAGTCAGTTATGACAAGTAAGAGCCAACACTTTGGCTTTTTCGTTTTAGACACCCTTCCCCACCCCCCGTCCCCCCCACAAAAAAATATGAATAAGGCAGGTGTGGCCATCCTCCCTGGCAGCTTCCCATGTTCTACCCTGTGCCAAGCTTGGCGACATCTCAAAGCACTTCCCTACCCTCTCCAGAAGAAACTCCATTCCACGAGGCTAGTGAAAAGTGAGACACTTCTCTGATGTTTCCTGAGGCTTGGTGTCTGCCTTATCTCCACGGCCTAGCACAGAGCCTGGCACACAGCAGGTGCTCAGAAAAGATGTTCAAACAAGTAGATTACTTGATGAATGAGAAGTCAGTGAAGCTCCCACTGCACATCTTTGCTCCCCTCCCAGAGCTTCTCTTCAGTGTCAGGTGGCCTCAGCTTACTCCCCTTCCTTCCCCTTCAAAGATCCAAGCCAGCCTTTCCTGCTTCCAGAACCTTCCCTCTTCTCCCCACCATCCAACACAACCTTTCCCAGGAGAGCTGCAGGCTCTGTCCTGCCCTGCTGGCCCCACACCCGCCACCTCATTCTGCAAAGGATTCCCTTTAAGGATCCTCCTTCCTTCAAAGGCAGCCAAAAAATTGTAAACACCAAAGAACTTCCCTTCTGCAAATAAAATTTTTCCATTATTCATGTATTTGTCATTTTCCTTCTCCCCAAAAGGAGTAATCTCTTTAAAGGCAAAGGATCGTGCCTTTTACTTGTAATTCAAGTGGTCCATGGGGGTCTGTGTGTTGGGGGAGGGGGACTATTACTATCATACCCTGCATAGGGAGGGCTCTTTCACTACTCTGTGACTCTCAGAACAACCCCGAAAACACCACCTTAGAAATACTGATACTGTTTATAAATACAAGTGTGTTGGCAATTAAAGGGAATTAAGTTCCGATCTTATTTTCCAGGAGACAGAAGGTCTCTTCAAAGAAGTGGATCTTACAGACTTAGAGTAAAGAAAACATGAGTTTGCCTTTCTTAAGACCATAATCTAATCAGCATAAACACATTAATTTAGGTAGATGTTGTGAAGTCTCCCCAATTCTATCCAGTTACATGCAAAGACAATTACAAAATTCCCATTTTGTCAGTTTTTATTCTTTCCTCCGACCTCTTCCAAGCCTTTCCCAGCCTTGAGTCCTTCCCTGCCCCTGCCCCCATACCCCATATATCTATATCTACATATAATCTACACACACGAGCGCGCGCGCGGAAACAGGGGGAAGGTGTGTTAAAGTTGTCAGAGAATTTAACGCAAAGTTGTATGATTTATGATTGAAAAATCTCTTTTTCTATAATGATTTTCTACTTAAAAAGCCAATTCCAATAGCTCAGCTCCTTTTCAAATACACTTTGTGTGGTAATGTTGCCTATCTCCATTCCATTCCTTGGAACTTAATTTTTATTTGATTTTATTGACGCTGCTTGATTGGAATGTGTATCGCTTGAGCCCCCACGGAGAACTGAGCAGGTGTGAGTAAAGCAAAACATCTTTTGTTAAT
Organism: Procyon lotor; assembly: GCA_028646535.1. Lineage (NCBI taxonomy): Eukaryota > Metazoa > Chordata > Mammalia > Carnivora > Procyonidae > Procyon > Procyon lotor. Next base: position 114,243,637 of record CM053611.1, read on the forward strand.
AGAACTACACCCTGGGAGTTCATAGAGATGCTGTAATTTCGATTGCTTTTATGAAAATTCTGTAAATTCCCATGTTGTGAATTTCAAACAGAGCTTGGGAGACCAACGGTCTTTAATACAAGCCAAAGATACGGTTATTTCTACGACCGAAAGAAATGTTCTGCTTCCTTTTTGCCAAAAAGAGAAATTCAGGTATTTAACTAGAATGCTTAAACTGTAGAAAATCATATTAACTTTGAGTTTGGCTCTCATTGCTAAAATGGAAATCTTACTGGGATCACCCTACAGAAAGATGACTTTGGGTTTCCTGAATCATTTCTGAAGCATGAAGGATCAAACATCCCACCTTCATTTAGGTCCAGAATGACTTTTCAACAGCGTTGCCCATTTCCAGCCTAAGTCCTGTCAAATTTAGGAACCACGGGAATGGGGACTGGCTCCCCAAACCTCTCAGCTTAAGAGGGTGATGTATTAATTCTCTGCATCTAGGCCTCTTGGATCAGCTGCTGCAGAGAATCAAGGGGTGAGGCTAAGTCCAACCTTCTTCCTGGTTTGGGGCCAGACACATATGGTGTTGCACTCTCCCAAGCTGGAAGGAAAGACGTAAGCTTGGTATATTACAAAATTGCATGTGTCATTAGAAAAAGATGTCAGAACACTTTATTTAAAACTTTGTTTTCTCAGGTTGTATTGCCCAAGTGTATCTTGGCATGGACAGCTTAGCTTCAAAAAGTCCAAAATGTATAAAGAGTTTCACATAGCTGAAGCTATTATAGTTGGTTCTTTGCCACTAACACCTTTCCCCCTCCTTCATTCTTGCAGAGGAGTGAAGTGATAACTGAATTTCTACTAAAAATGTCGTTCTCTTCTCCTTGCCTCCGCAGGGTCTCTTCTGGACAGGATCATTTATCTGCTCCAACAAGACAAATGGAGAGTTCACCACGGTGTGGGACTTCAGGGGATTTCTTGGAGAAGGCCTTTGGATTCAAAGCTTTCACCATTCCGGGACAACTTTCAGGAGAAGGATCTAGCCGTCTGTCTCCGGTAAACTTGCCAAATTGCTCGGATTTGGCTAGAGACCACGGGTGCTTGAAGGCCTTTCTTTCCCCTGTAGAGCCACAGAGTATCACTTGACAGGAGCTAAGCGTATTCCTGTGATGTGTCTGTTTTTCAGGCTGAGGATAAACTCCTGCAAAGGACCTGTTTCAAATGACATCTTTGCATCCACTTAGTCCCGCTAAAACAAAGGTCACCTATGGAGAAACAGATGTGCCTTTCTTAAACATATGCCCTCATGGTTTCATATGCTACTTGACAACTGGCTGGAGAAGAAACAAGGGCTCTGATTATTTTTCCTCCAACCTTCGCCCTCAGGCTCTTATGGGGCACAGTTACTCTTAAGTGCAAAGATTACGATAGACTTGAGAACATAATCATTCAGCCTACAAACTTCTCTGGAAATACCGTCCCTGTGTCTAGTGTCCCAGGAAGTTCCCAGGCTTCACCAGTTAGTTACCTCAGCATAAAGAAACCAAACCGGGCTGGATTGAGTGTAGTCACATCTGTCCCCAGGAGCTTGCTTCCTTGCCAAGTTATGTTACCTCAGCCATTCAGAGTTACCACAAGCAATGCCGGAATTTCATTTTGGTCTCCTTGGCCACGGTGCGTCTGAACATTGATTAGTCCTGAACCTATTTCACTTCTGTACTGTCCATCATGGTGTCTCACCACACTTCCCACTCCAGACAAGCCAGGGGGAGGGAGAACCAGGGCCCTGGGAAGATGGCAGCTGGCTCCACCTTCTATCCAGGAAAAGAAGAGATGAGTTATGACTTCTCTTTTTTCTGGCATCTCAAATATAGGAAACAGACCACCTAACCACCCAGAGCCTATGCTAGTGAGAGGTGATATTCTTCAGCTGTGGAGCTCATGCCTCTCTCCCACTGACTGTAGAAATGCTGGGCTGAAATGTTTTAAAGTAATATGGTCCACAGATTCACATTTATGCCTAATTATCATGCAGTAAAGTAATGATTACGTGTGCTGGGGACGTTGCAATTGTAAGGAGGGTTTTTGTTTTGTTTTGTTGTGTTTTGTTATAATACTATGGCCTGTTTATGGATGCTCAGTCTTGATAGTTCTGGAAAATAATTGGATCCTTGTTCTCATTTATCATCCAGGCACCCACATGTCTAGATAATAAAACCTAAACCAGTAGTTCTACAATATTAATCTATAGAAGAATGGTAAAGTTTCCTAGTATTGGTTAAAATGCAGATTCCTGGGCCTCACCACCAGAAGCTCAGACTTTCTGGGTCACAGCCAGGCACCATCCCTGGTGACTCAAGAATCACCTCCAATATATCTGAGTCCCAGTCTTTCCTGTTACATCCTCTGTCTTTCTCATTTGCCTCATCCTTCGACGATATTGAGCTAAAATTGGTAAGCTGCATGTTTTTACTTTGTTACCTTATTTTTATTCATATATACCTCAATATTTCTTTTGGAAAATGCCCTCCAGAATCTAAGGTGAGATTTCAGAGTCTCTTTTCCCTGAGCGAAGCCTCTATGGACTCTTTGGTCTTCCCCCACTTCTTAGATGATAGGAATAGGGACCTCTCACTCCCAGTACTTAGCAAGTAGTTCCTAGAGAAGGGGCTCCCTGGGGTGGAACAGGAATGGGGTCACTGTGGGGCTCAGCTTCCAGATGGCTGTTCCCTAGGCTGTTTCTTTGCCTTGGGTCAATTAATTCTTTTTTCCCCAAGAATTCCTGGGTTTGTCCCACTGCTTTGATTTCCACTGTACCCACCTGTTTCTTGGGATCAAGGTTTCCTTCCTCCTCTGGCTCCTAAGCCTTGGGATCAACCATAAATACCCTCCTACTCTCCAACTCTTGAAGCAAGCCACAATCCTTTAATCCTTTTGAAGTTGGAAACAGCTGGAAACAGGCTGGGGGTAAAAAGGGCAAACGGAGACCCACGGATATTAAGTCCAAAGTGTCCCAGAGCTGAGAGACTTTGCTCCTTCAGGCTCCTCGTCACATCCCCAGAGCTGAGAGGCCCAGATGCTAACCTGAAGGCTCCTTGTTCTTCCGGGCCCCTCCCAAAGCCCCGCAGCTCCAGTCCCAGGGCCCTCAGCTTTGCTTCTCTCCCTGGTCCACAGTCCCTCTTCCTATTCCACTTCATTTATTCATTTCATGCTCTCCCCACCCCACCTCTCCAGGAGAGAAGGACATCAGGACAATGCAAATGACAGATTTCAGGATTCCCAAAGAACCCCAGAGAAATCCCTTTATGTTCTAGAGAAATCAGCCAACCATTCTTCCGGGATCTTTTTTTTTTTTAAACCAAAAGAAGGCTGCACTGTCTTCCTCTCAGGAGCCAGGGCTGGTATGAAGGCGGGAAAACCTCAGGACTTTCGGGGCTGGCATCTGTAAGGAACGAGAAGGGGCGGGTGGCAGCACCCCAGTGCTCTAGACCTGGGAAGCTGTGCTGTTTGTTCAGCATGCTCTCCTTTCCTTCTTGCTTCAGAAAACAAAACACTTCCTCGCATTTGCTCCCTCCTCATTCGTGTCTCTGCCTGTGCAAGGGGGAGCCTGGTCTGCCTAATTCAGGGCTCACTGCAAGCCCGAAGGCTCTGGATGTGGCCAGGCAGCAGCAAAGGCAGCCTTTGGAAACGCTGTGTGGCCTCCCAGAGGGGAAAGCCTGGGCTCAAATCCCAAATGTAGCCCTTACGTAACGCTGGGCAAGTTGTTTAACCATTCTGTGCCTCAGTTTCCTCCTCTGTAAAAGTGGGGTAGTAAAAACCTACCTCATATAACTGGGAGGATGAGGTGGGTTAATCCACAAAAAGCATTTAGAATTTGCTGGAACGTGTTAGATGTTGTCTAAGTAGTAGCTTGCCTCCATCAGCCTCATGTCTATGTTTCTCAGTTCCCTCCCAGGACCCCACCACTTGAATTCAAATGGATCCCAAAGCTCTCTTTCAGATCCTCAAAAGCAACATGTTTCTTAGTCGATGGCTTTGCAATATTTCTAAAAGTGCCTTAAATTTCCTAACACCATTTTGGCCACATTAGATAAGCAACAATGCAAACTGACTTGTGTGCAATTAATCAATAGGGAATGAGGTTCGCAGCACCAGGAAATTGCATGGGTTTGTGATCTTTCTCTGGGCAAAAGGCACTATTAGAGCAGCAATAGAACCCTCACTTCCAGCAGGAAAGGAAAAAGAAAACAGCTTGATTACCACACCAGCACTAGGAAACTATAAATGGGATTTTTAGGAAAATAAACATTGCTGGTCTCCAGGGTGCCATCCCTGGAGACATAAAGACCCACCTGAGTGACTGTCATCTTGGGGAAGGTAGCAGAGCCTTGGGAGCCCCCTTCAGCGGCCCACAGCCTCCCCCCACCTGCTCTGTGGCTGCCCAGCCCGCTCTGTTCTAATGGAAACATTCCCAGCACTCCCCCTGGTTTTTCGCTGTGGCATTTTCTAGACTCCTTGAGAGCTGCCTAACTAGGCTCTTGAGGTTATTGTTCCAAGAACCAATTTTTGTTTTTATACTGCTCCGGTTACAAAGTCGCATAGTTTCGAGTGGCCCGCTCCAACCTTATTTCTTCAGAACCTCAGTTACTGAACACACCATTTGGCACACCATAATTTTTATAAGGAAGCAATTAACACATTAGAACAGAAACAACTGTATTGTTATCATTACCTTGAAGACACATTTCAACACTTGATTTCAATGTGTCTACATTATCTTTGTAAATGGATTTCAAGTCCTTACTTTATGCCTTGAAATTACTGAAAGGAAATTTAGATGGTCATTTGCCTGGAAATGAGATGATGTTCTGGTACCTTTCACCCTGGGCAGCACGGATTCCATGTTGACTCATTTCTAACACCAGCTGGAAGCATCTTGACTTCAGTTTCTGAGCTGCGTGGTGATCGTATGTTTATGGAAGTGTTTTTATTTTACTTTTACGTACTCTTTGTTCCCTCTCCTAGTTTCTCTCGCTCCCTCTCTCCTTCCTTCTTTCTTTCTTTCTTGTTCTTGGGGAGGAGGGCTGATTTGTTTAAAGCCCGTTTCTTAGTGGCCATTTTGTTTTCAGTGTTGTCAGTATGATACATCATGCTAAGAGAATATTTTATATTCTTTGAAAAAGAAATGGAGAAAGATACACCATGTTAATGATATGAACTTGGAGGGGCACCTGGGTGGCTCAGTTGGCTAAGTGACTGCCTTTAGCTCAGGTCATAATCCCAGAGTCCAGGGATTGAGTCCCACATCGGGCTCCCAGCTCCACGGGGAGTCTGCTTCTCCCTCTGACCTTCTCCCCTCTCATGTTCTCTCTCACTCTCTCTCTCTCAAATAAATAAATACAATCTTTAAAAAAAATGATATGAACTTGGAGAGATTTGTCAATATTCACACATCAGGCCTCCATTACCTTATGTGATGTGAGTCCTTTGGTCACAATGATGATATCAAATCAGAAAAACTTAGCTGGTGTTCATACAGAATATACCTCTTGCTACAAAATATATTTAGATGACATCCTTGCTATCGCAATTATGGAAAGCTTATTTTCTTTATATACATTATTTAATTTAAAAATCATGATAATATCTAACAAAAGAGTCACCAATGCTTTTTTTTTTTAAGATTTTATTTATTTATTTGACAGAGAGAGATCACAAGTAGGCAGAGAGGCAAGCAGAGGGAGAAGGGGAAGCAAGCTCCCTGCTGAGCAGAGAGCCTGATGCGGGCTCGATTCCAGGACCCTGAGATCATGACCTGAGCCCAAGGCAGAGGTTTAACCCACTGAGCCATCCAGGTGCCCCCACCAATGCTGTTTTAATACTATGTGCCAAGTATTATCCTTTCAGCGAGATTAACTTATTTTTATATTTATATTTTATATTTATATTTATTTTTATATATAAAATTGGTGTATATTATTTATATATTATTTGTATAAATGTATAAAATATATTATTTTATGGTATATAAGTATATAAGCATATGTATATATTTATAATATACATTTTGTATTATATTATAAATAAATATATATTCTATATTAAAACATAAATATCTTTATATTTTTTATTTACGTTATATTTATATTTCAGTCATATTAACTCATTCTTATTTCAGTGATATTAACATGTTTAATCTTCAAATTGTCCCCTTGAAGATAAAGATCCTTACTGTGCTTATTTTTCAGGAATGGAAGCTGAGGCACAGAAAGGCTGACGTGCCTAAGGTCATAGAGAAGTGGTATGTGGTAAACCCAATGTTGGAAGCTAGAAAACTGGACTTAGAAGCCCGTGGGATACACATCCCTGGCCCTTACCACCATGATCCTGCCACAGCAAGGAAAGAACTATCATCTCTATTATATAGTTAAAGAAACTGAGGCCTGGAAAGATAAAGTACCTTGTCCAAGGTTATAAACATTCGGTGGTAGAACAGAGATTTGAACTAAAAACATAAGTACTTGGCCATTTTGGTCTTTCCTGAATTTCTACACTTCTCTGTTATCTCAGACTCCTAGAACTATGTTAGATCCCCTTGTCTCTTGAACATTTTGAGACTTCAGGTGGAAAGACCTCAGTGCTCTTCACTCACTACTTTTGAATTTGCATATTTATCACTTATTTCTAAAGTGTGTGTGGAAATAAGAATATCTGGTTTAAACAGGAAGTCTTTAGTGAAAGACATCAGTTTAAAAGAACTCAAAAAAAGTTCTCAAACATACCAATCCTTTTTTTTTTTTCCATTTAAAAAGCCTTCTGAATGAAGTTGGCAGAAGACCGGTCGGACCTGGTAGCTTTGAGATTCCTTCCAATTTCTCTTTAAAATTCCCTTGAAGATAAACAACAAGATTGGGATTAGAAACTAAACTATGCAAAATGCCAGCCTGATTCTCCACGACCACCATCATTCCAAGGGTTGTGAGGAGAAGCATATTTTTTTGGATCAAAACTCACTCCGCAGCCAAAACCAGAATAGGACCGATGCTCCCCAAGCAGACTGGACAAGCTTCTGACTCACCACTCTGTTGCCGTGATACACCAGCTTGGCCCTCACAAATAAAAGACATATTCTCCGACTTCTGAACTAGGAAAAACCACACTTCTGCCTCCCACCTACCAATGTCTCCTTTTTATTTTCATCAGTTTCTTCAGCCATTCATCGATGACCAGAGTGGTGGCAGAAGGTGGGGTGGAGACAAAGGATGGAATGAATGAGAGAACCAACTTAGCAGCTCCCACTGGAAGAAACCATTTTCAGATAAAGGGGCATGATTTTTGGAGAAGAAAAGGGGACAGGGTTAGGCTGAGAAAACCTGACTGGAGTCCAGGAGATCTGCCCTAGATGAATATTAGACTTTATAAATTGAACTGGGTTCCATGCATTAATTGTGTTCTCCAACCTAGGTAGGAGAGGGGTGTTTGATGGTGTTCGGACCCATTACCTTGGCAACACATCCTTCCTCAGGCTCTATGGGCTGGACCCTTCTCCAGAGTTGATAGGAACTGCCTCCTGTGGAAGTACAGGGAAGATAAGGCCCTTTCCCCAGTGACGATGTTCAGCCAGTGACCGGCAGTGTGCAAAGGACCAGAGCCTTGTTCAAGGTGGGTCAATGCTGAGCACTGTTCATATTCCATAGCTCCCAATGGGTTCAAGTTGAGACTAGACCTCAGCTGAAACCATGGATTCACCTTGCTTCTTCCTTGGCCCAGGAAGAAGCTTGGGTCCCTCCCTTCCTTGTAGGTTTGCCCTGCAGGGACTCTTACTAAATCATTGTACCGCAATGCCCCTCTCAAGCTCCGCTTCTAGAGACACAAAGCCTCAGATAATCTACTAAGCTAATCAATAGCAGTTCTAGGTACACTGAATATCTTATAAATAAAGGTAATACAAAAGCCCTTACAGGGGTAGTTTTCTTCTTGTTTTATAGACTTCAAATTCAATTCCAAAAAATATAGAGTCAGTGTACTTGGTGGCCCTTGAGATGTATTGCGAAATTATTTTTTTTATAAGGTTTGTCCCAATCATCCTACCTCCAGCACTGTGTCAGGGCAGAAGTGACAACCAAGCAGTCAGCACTAGAAACCAACAGTTTTCCAAACTATTAAGGTTATCTTCCTGCAGCTGTTATTTCTGTGTCTTGGATTGCTAATGAGGTTGAACATTTCCCCGTATTTGTTTACTTGTGGTAGATCTTTCTTAGGTAAATTTCAAACCTGAGAAGAAAATTCCATGCCAGGTTTCCAAAAGTTTTGACACCATGAGATTAATGTCATTGTGTGTGAGGGCTTTTTCAGTTTCATGTAAGACAATTCCAAGTTTAGAAACTGGGCAAAATCATGATGACTGTTTTTCCTGTGTAGAAAGGTTAAAGTAAAGCAGATGTGAAACTAGCCTCAAATCCCTTTTCTCACACGGTATTATTTGTCAGGGATGTTAACTCTTGAACCTACATACAAACGAATATGGAAAACATAATTTAATAGTCATTAAAATTATGTTTCATGCCATTTTATTAATAAAAACAAACATACTAAGTATCACAAGCATGATTGTGATAAATGACCTCATTGGCCTTCCTCTCTCAGATTCCATGGCAAACTCCTTGTTTTCCTTTTTCTATGTCACCCCTTTTCTTCTCTTCAAGTGCCCTGACTGTGGGTGTTCCCCCAAATTTCTCACCTTTATTGTTTCCTCATTATTTCCCTGGCGATTTATTTATAGTGTGAAACTCTGTGGTGATTTTTTTTCTAGATCTTTCCATTCCACTCGTGAGTGTGAAATACTTCAGGGTTATCCACAAATACTCTCATAGAGATAGAGAACTTCACAGTGAGGACACACTCTTATTGGAAAGTGCTGCTCAGTGCTCGCTTCGGCAGCACATATACTAAAAATTGGAAAGTGCTGCTCACTAGGAAAGGTCACAGAGATCAAATGGATGTTTCTACACAATTCCCACATCATCACCTGACCACTGACCTGGTTTGTCAAGACAGCTTGTTCTCCACAGTTTCCATGCTTCCTGTGATGGAACAGAAGTTGTCGGACAAATTCAGCCCAAGACTATGTTTCTAACCTATGATAAGACTTTAAATTACCACTTGCCAATATCTAAAAACTGGGAGATTCTGTATTTAACTTCTAACTTCTCTTAAAAAAGAAAAAAGATAATATGGGTTCAAAATTTATACATGAGAAGAGTCTATAAAAGCCTCCTAATGGCTCCCCCTTTACATGAGGAATGTACCTCTGGTTTACAGTCCACATGGCTCCCCATTGTCTTAAACCTCGTATTTCTTTGCCTTTTTTTTTTTTTTTT
>CM053611.1:114253504-114312864 GCA_028646535.1 Procyon lotor
ACAGTTTAAAAGCAAACTTTAACTTTTCTAGATTTTCAAAATTAAAAAAGGAGAGGATCTATGTCCAGAAAAAAAAATTTTTTTCAACTTTAATTCACTGCCACAATAAGAAACTGGGTTAGCATCATGATAAAACCCTTTAATACAAAGGGGATCAGGGAGGCCCACTGATTAACCATCTGAGGGAGGAAGAGAGAACAGTAAATTATGCTACTTGGGTACAAGATAACACAGAGCAACAAGCAAGCTTTGAAGAAGAAACTGTTTTGCTTTAAAAAAAAAAAAAAAAGACATCCACAGAGGGGCAAAGCGGGAATTGAAGAGAGAAGAAACAACTGGAAATGGAAAAACTGAACCTCAGAGGCAGAGAATGGTGATGTCAACGTGAAGAAGAGCAGAAATAACAAAGCCCAGAAGGAACAGCTGAAGCAACAACCCGCAGTCAAGGTCACTTCCAAGTCTCTAAAGATTTAAGTTGGGAAGGGGCTTCCTATTTTTTATGACCAAGTATAAGAAAGCAACCTTCTGACAGTGAAGGTTTCCAGAAATGAAACTAGATATACTTTAGAGAGCCATCCAAAAGGGAGCAAGCTAATTATGATGCGTTTAAAGTTAATGTGCTTTGATTAATCTTCAGAAGTTTCTACGTTACGGTGGAAGTAAAATCACACAGGAAGAACACCGCCATTCAAAGGAAAAGGAGGCCAACTGTGACCCGGGAGCAGAGGGCAGCCTTTGGGATACCTGGCTGCCCCAGCACGAGAGAATGCTGAGCGGTGGGCAGCCCGGGCAGCCTGAAAAACAGTCCAAGGTGCCATGTACGAAGCCTGCCAGACGGAGCCAACTCTCAAGTCTACTGCAATTCAAAGAAGTGGATCCTGGGGTAGAACTGTTGGTTAGCTGTCTTCATGAGCAACAATTACAGGGTCATCACAAGAAATCTGTCCGGTGAAAGACAGGGCCTTACTGGATAAATGTAACCTCGTCATGCTGGCCTGGATCTATCAGGAAGCGTGGACAAGGGTGAGGGTGTCCATGAAGGTGGTGCTGCGTCCCTTTTCCCAGAATCATTAATGATGGAGTGACACAGAATGCAGTGATGCATTAGAAGAAATGTAAGGCAGGAGAAAGAGGACAAGGTCCCCGAAGAGAAGAAAAGTAACTCCTAGGAATTACTTAAATACATCCGGCAATAGGGACATCCTAAAATAAGCCTCCAACCATCCAATGTAATGCCATGCAACAGTAAGAAAGAAGGGTGAACTAGATCCATCCAGAATATTCTCCAAGCTGTGAGATGTGTAGTGTGCTATCACTTGGATTAAAAAAAAAACCGTGAGGTACAAACACAAATATATTCCTTTTATGCACAGAATATCTCTGAAGGGAAGCAGAAGAAACTGGCATTGATGGTGGCCTTTGGGTTTGGGGGGGCCATGGGAAATGAAGTGGTGGGACACACGCTTCTCTTCCACTGAACACTCCCTGTGCCTGGCACACAGGAGGTGCTCGCAAATATCTGTTGGGTGAATTCAAGGAGAATGAAGTTTCCCTTTTGAATCTGTTTTTAAAATGGGTACCTTTGGGGATAAGTCACGGTGGGTGTGTGTCTGCATAAATGAGTGTGTCTAGGTTACACATGGAGTGTCTTCTGTTTTCCTTGCCTGTTTAAGGACAAGAATTGCGGACGATGAGGGAAGTAATCTAATCATCTGACAGGCCGTGCATAACTACCCCCCAAAGTTACACACTGAGAAGTACCAGAGCTCATTACTTCCCAAGGACAATAGGAGTCCTGAGAACTGTTCCCGCAAACACTTACTGGGCTCTCTTTAGGATAAAACAAGGCAATTTGCAATAAAGGTCAGTTACGCTAGAAAAATTAGAAGTTTTTTTTTTTTTTTTTTAAGTAGTTTGAACAACAGGAGTCATTAGAGAAACTGAAAATGCTGTTAACTTTTTAAAACTCTAAAACTCGAGGACAGCGTGACTGTAGGAAGTCTTTCTTGGCAATGCAGCTGCAATAGTGGTTTGTGCCACACGCATTTACAAGGTCTCCCCAGATGCTGTGATCTAAAAACCCTCCCCTGTCACCTACTGAATTATAGATCTCAAAGACCTGTGCACTAAATAATGAGAAGTAGAAATTTCCAGTGACATTCATAATTTCTGGAAATCCTGCAAAATTTCCCATAACACAGTTAAAGAGACTCACAGGACTCTCAGGCACTAAACATGGACTTTTATGAACTGAAAACATAAAAGGCTCACTCAGTAAAATTAATTTTGTGCAATTATACAACGTGAAACTCAATATTAGGATTTTAAACATGGACTGTTTTTACTACGTTAAGCGTATTAAAAATAACTATTTTGCAAAGTGACATTTACAGTTGGTGAAAAATTGATGGAACTATGGATTAAAGGAAAACACAGTGGTATGGAGTCCTTATTATGGGCTGGGATCTGTGCTAGGTCTTTTCATTGAGCCCTCACACAAATGTTGCAGGTAACTTATTGTTCCCTTTTCACAGACAAAGAAAAATGAGATTTGAGGAAGTTAAATAATTGCCAAAGTCCACACAACACAGATCTGTCCCATTTTGATTTGAAGCAATGAGCTTCCCCTCCTTCATTCTCCCCTCAAAGGGGCTACATTATAAACAAAGTTGTCCTAATTAACTACAAGATATAATGTTGTCTCTGAATTCTAAGGAGAGGAAAACAAGGGAAACCTGAAATAGAAATGGCTTCTCATATTCCAAAGCTTCCGTTTACCATTAAACGAGACTTTCTGAAAGTCCACTCATTACAGAGAATTCATGAAAAATAGTCAATTGAAGGCTAAAGCAGATTTTTTAAAGTTGACTTTGTCCTTACTATCCATAGGACTCTGACAAGGCCAGTAAGGTTGCCAGATCTACTTGTTTGGAGAAGGCACAATGTGTGTCCTCCACCACCACCAAAGGACTGGTCCGACAGGTGTTGGCTGCCCGCAGAGACAGCAGAGGGAAGAATGAAGGCTTGATGGTCTTAAGTGCCAGCATGGAAGCCAGCTTGATCACAGTCTCACAACAAGGCCTCGACAATACTAAGAGACAAGCACGAGGGTGGGTGATTCTGTTGATGACTGCAATCATCAGCTCACTCCCTCATTTCCCCTGGCAGAACCATGGCCTGCTCTGTGACTTCTTTTTTTTATTTTAAAAAAAATATTTAAAACTTTTTAAAAATTAAAATTTTAAATTTTAAATTAAAATTTTTAAAAATTAAAATATTTTAAATTTATTTATTTATTTGAGAGAGAGCATGAGAGGGGAGAAGGTCAGAGGGAGAAGCAGACTCCCTGCGGAGGAGCTGGAAGCATGATGTGGGACTTGATCCTGGGAGTCTGGGATCATGACCTGAGCCGAAGGCAGTCACCCAACCAACTGTGAGCCTCCCAGACGTCCCTGCTCAGTGACTCCTGAGTGAAGTCAGTCCCGCTCATCCCTTTGTTCGTTTGAGCACAGCTCGAATTACCCCATCTGTTCGGGGGACCGCCCCCGCCCCCGGCCTTCTGCTGAGCATGCAGTAGTGAGCGGGCAGAGAGAGGAGGGTCCCCCCTCTTGAAACAGGCTCCCCAGACCTAGACTCAGAACATAAGTGCTGCCAAAGTCTTAGCCACAAAAGAGCCAAAACTTTCAGATGTTGTTTAGGCTTTAATTTTCTTAAACTGTAAAACCCTATTTTTAATTTTATTTGCTGGCATTCCTGTTCTCCCTCTCGCTTGGCTTTCAAATGATAAATTCCAGTTGGGGTTCAAACTGTTTCCCAAGATGGTCTCTGTTTAAAACAAATACAGTAAAACCCTGGAGAAGTAGGAGAGAAAAGAAACAGCTCATAACACAAGGGAGCTCAACTTCATTTTGCTGAAAAACCTATAAACACATTGAGCCACTGCCTACCCTCTCCCCAAGGCACCCCCCCAGCCTCTGCGTCCACAGGAATTCCTTCAGCGCTGACTACAGAGCGCACTGTAGGATGTGCTGGCAACAGGCACAGTGTTGTTTTGTGGCTAAGGACTCAGGATGCCAAATATCATTTCTAGTTCACTCATCTGGAGCACTAAGACCTCTTAGAGTCAGTATATCTAGGACCCAGATTTCAGGCAATCCGATACCACACAAAGGAAATAGGTACTTCCCCAATCGGGTATCTTGTATCCGGAGTCCAGTTTTGGCCATTCTGCTTGCACACTTCCCTGCTCTGCAGAGCCACGCTCTCAGCAAACGCCTTCTCCTTCCCTCCTATAATGACACCCCCAAGTGACAGCCAGGGACCCTCCCTGCAGCACAGGCCTGTGAGAGCTGTCCTGCCAGACAGTGAATTCATTGCCTCGCTTAGCAAGAAAGGGGAGGCTTGCTTTCTGAGCACCGGAGTTTCTTCACTTCCTAGCACTTATCAAATACTTTTCAGGCACTATGTCATTTAATCGCCACAAAAACCCGAGTTAGAAATTTCCATTAAGGGGTGTCTGGGTGGTGCCGTCGGTTAAGCAGCTGACTCTTGATTTCAGCTCAGGTCCTGACCTCATGGGTCAGGAGATGGAGCTCCACACTGGGCTCTGAGCTCAGCAGGAATCTGCTTGGATATTCTCTCCTTCTGCCTTTTCCCCAACTTGTGCGTGTGCCCCCCCCCATTGCTCTCAAATAAATACATAAATAAATAAATCTTAAAAAAAAGGAGCAATTACTGCTAAGTACTTTTTATAGATCAAGACCTCGAAGCTGGTTCAGTCATGGTCCTGGCACTCAAACCCTGGCCCAGCAGACGTGCTGACCGAGCTTACTGAGCACGGTGATGGCCTCTATCATGGTCACCAGTGAAAACATGGGGTTTGGGGTTCAGAAAGGTGTGGTCTCAGCTCCTGGCTCTGTCTTGTGGCTTGGGAAAGTCACTCTCTGAGCCTAATTGTCCCATTTACAATATGGGCATAAGAATATCTTGCTGCAAAGGTCACGGTCAGGATTAAATGAAAAAAGTGCCCACGAAGGTACCAGGATAGTGCCTACGTCAGCAGGCATTAGCCTTTTGCTTTCTCTTGACAAGAAGTCTAGGAGGTTCCCAACAGTTATTTTTGGTGGGAAGAAAAAAAATGCACAACTCTTGAATGCTAATCATATGGAAATAGTATTGAATCCTTGAACTGATGTTTCTTTTTTGAGAAGTAAATAAAGGAAAGAGGGAAAGAATGGCTATTATTTGTGAATAACGGTCCCAATAAAACTGTAAAGCATTTTTTTCCTTCACACTGCTCTCTAGCCACCTCTTATGGCAGCTCCACCGTCCCCACATCTCGTCTATCCTATCACCCCCCTCCACCCTGCCCCCAAGTTTTCCATCCTTGTTGACAAAGTGCTAATCAGATGAACCATTATAGTGAAGAGGAGTTAACATATGTGCATTTTAAAGAGCTGTTTACTGGGACACTCTTCCTTGATTTTGTTTATATTGAGTATAGATGCTAATCGTTGTTCAGGACCCTGGCCAAGAAGAAAGTCACTCTCCTAGTAGACCTTTCAGGGGTAGGGGTGAGCCCAGGTCTCAGGGGTCCTGGGAAGGACGGGGCCTAGGGATGCTGGCCACCACTCTGCAGGACCCGAGAGCAGGAGCCATGTGATTTTGCCATTTAGGAGGGAAAATATTTATCTTCTCGCAGAGGACAGGGACAGGTCAACCACAATTCTGAAAGCACCCTCTTGTAGATTTCGGTATTTTGGGTGAGGAAGTCCATTAAGAGAAAAGTTTAAGATAGCTTAAAAAAAGATATAAAGAAAAGGTGGGCACCGAAAGAGGAGCCCATAAAATTGAATAAATGAGACATGTTAATATATTAGGAAGCAAGAGGAAACAAGCATTCTTAATGGAAGAATTTGAAAGCCCATCACCTAAAATGTTAATGGTAGTAAAAGGAAAACGAATACGACGGGGTTTGTTAAGTTCAAGTTACTATTCCTTTTGGACCACATAAATCATGTTCCAAATGAAAAGAAAATGTAAAAAGCTTTATCATTTAAAATACATTTTAATAATCTTCCATTTCAATGAATTTCTCCTTCATTTTAATTATCGGTCCTTTTACCAGTCCTTATTTCTGGGAGGAATTTTTGATTTCAAGCGCTTCTGATGAAAAACAGTTGAGAACTATATGAAATCTTTTAATTTTTAATACATTTAAAAAGATAAAGTTATTAATCTTTTTGGCCAAAAAAATTATAACATGCACAAGATTTTACTCATTATTACCAAACAGTTAATTTTGTATCTTTGCTCAAATCTAAGAATGACTGAGTAGCATGAAAATGTAACAGCTTATGATCTATGGGGGACACAAAGCAAGACAAATAGAAACTTGTGAAATGCTTTATTAATTCCATTCTTCTATTCTTCTTACTACTAATAGTAACTAGAATTATTAAGATTCAGTTGGGTCACACAGCTGAAATTCAGAACACCTTGACAACTGAACTCGGTCCTTGTAAAAACAGCACATCACTTCATTTGATGTCCTGCCCTTCTAGCAAACACCTGTGCACAATCTTTCCAGGAGATTCCGACATTTTCTGAGTCAGTGGTTTTTCAACACAATGGGTGGGCAAGGAAACATCTCCTGCAGAAGAGCTTTCGTAAGCCACACGGATATCTCATGGCAAGAATTCTCCCACCAACAAATTAAAAATGGGCCCCTTTTTAATCGTATATTTTAATATCAGTTGGAATGGTTAAGAATCTGGGATAAGTAACAAGATGGCAGTTGGTGAAGAAAACCTTTTCCTCAGTGGGATAAACAGAAAGATAAGGTTTCAACATGAGAATGTGCAGTCAGCTGGAACAATTAAACCGGGACACATGCAGAAGGCTCTCGCCTTTGGTCAAAATACCATTTTTATGAAACCAAAGCAGCAAAGATCACAGTACGTATGGCTCAAAGCAAGGGACTGGACTCAAAAGACAGTTTTATACTGTAATTTCAAGAGTAGATTTACTTTATCGAATGGGTAATTTTTAAGAAGCATCCAAACTGTATTTTTAAAAATGAAGTAATTGTTCCACTGCTTTATGGTACAGTTTTACAGATGTTTTGTTTTCACTTCTGATTTCCCTTCAACTCACAGTGATTTACAACCCTTTTTGCTGCAAGTTTTTCTCTGCCTCAGCTTTTATGTCAAATAGTTCATGATTTGTAAGTGCAAATGCACAGGACTGTGTATCCCTTTGTCATGGGGATAATTATTTCCTTAAAACTCCTGCTTGGTAAAGTCTGGGCTGTTAATTATTTCTTAGTGAAGACACACCTTGATTAATACGGAGAGATCACCTAGAATACAGACGCATTGAAAAAAATAAAGACAATGAAGTAGCAGATGCCCGCCGGTAGAGATAACTGCGTGAGCATTGGTTACTTTTGTGAGACGGACCAGATTGGTTGTGTAGGAGCTAACCGGCAAATACTGATTCTGAGTTGCAGCTGAAGTAATCAAATGTCCACCTGAGTTGCCACAGGAGAGGAATCATCAGAGCCGGAAAGCCATGGGACCACTTTGGAATCCTTTCCCTGTGGATTCTGCCCGGCTTCTGCTTCATCAACACCTTTACTGTTATTTGGATGGCAATCATAAAGTCTGACTGAAGAAACATGTACTCTCATCTACACGTGAGAAACACGTCAGAGTTAACTCTCCATCTTCCCTGAAGAGATGCAGTGATTATGCAGTCCACCTGCGTTCCCTTTTGCTCAAGGCTCTGCTCATTGGTACATGTGTGAATGAGGCAGATGACCCCTGGTTCTGGAGCTGGCCTTATGGCTGACTATCTGTGGACACTGCCAGCACATGCTGGGTTCACCCCACTGCTATCTTCTTATGGCACCTACCCTACTTAGTTCCACACTGTGCCCTCCACTGCCACCGCCTGCTGCCTCGTACTGAGGAATCCAACCACTGTGAACAATGGACGACATTACTAATTTAAAGTTCCCAGTGTCGAACTGCAGACCTATTCCACTCTCCTTCTCCCCTGCCCCCACCTTATCCCCCTGTCTCACTCTCTCTCTTGCCAATGATTTTGGCATTGACTCTGCAATGGACGAAATGTTTGTGTTCCCCTCAGATTCATATATTGAAATTCTAATGCCCCAGTGTAACAATATTAAAAGGTGGGGCCACTGGGAGATAATTAGGTCATGAGGGTAGAACGCTAATGAATAGGATTAATGTCTTCATAAAAGAGACCCCACAGAACTCTCTTGGCTTCTTTCTGCCACGTGAGAATACAATGAAAATATAGCAGTTTGCAACCCAGAAGAGGGTTCTGAAGGGGAGCAGAATACATGACACCAAATATGTTACTTTGGTATGTGGATTATTTTGAGCTGAAGGCAACCAGACCCAGAAGACTCAAGAAAAGTTTTTACTTCTTCCTACCTACCTAAAAGAATTTTGCTAGGGGGTCTGGTTCAGAGAGAGGGGTATTACCAGAAATAACTTTTATCTGAATGCCCCCTCTCTACGACAGGGCAAACATCTAATTACCAAACATCTGCTCTTCTTATCATCTTATGAATTACTTTCTTCCCTTTGGAGCCCCAGGCCCCTAAGCCATTCCTTAGCTCAGGATGGCCTATAAACCTCAATTCCCCAACTTGTCTTTGGGTCACACTGTCTTTGTGGGGCCTCCATTCAGACATAATTAAATTTGTTTTTCTCCTGTCCTGTGTTAATTTTATTATTAGGTCAGCCAAAGAACTAAAAAGGGTGGAGGAGAAATTTTTCCTCCCCAACAGCTGTTACCAGAATCTGACCATGTTGGCACCCTGATCTTGTACTTTCAGCCTCCAGAATTATTAGAAATAAATTTCTGTTGTTTATAGCCACTTATTCTATGGTACTTTGCTATAGCAGCCTGGAGTGACTAAGACCTCATGGACAAAAGAGAAGTCATCAAGTAGAAAATCATTTACTCCTCCTTATTTCTATTTCTAAATTCTTATATGTAATTACACAACACAAATAAATTTACTTGTTCTGGGGTGAGGGGAAAGGAGGGAAAAACACTGTTACTCTAAATATATGATTCATCTACCTCAAGTCCCGAGACATTAAATGTAAAAGAAAGTGCATTTTAGAATAAGGAAATGGGAGTTTTTCCAACCCTGTTCTGCATGTCATGCTTCTCTCCAGGCCCCTCGTGCATGCTGCCTCAGGGATCCTCTACCATCAGTGAGCTCCCAGCCTTCCATCTTATCTAAAAGTACTTGTTCAGCCCCATGTGATCATCTGCTGTTTCTTTCTCTGCTTTTACTGTCCTTCATTATAATGATATTATATTATCTGTCTCCTCCTGTTAGAATATAAGCTCCAAGCAAGAGGAGCTTATTTTGTTCACAGCCAACACCTGTCTCCAGATCTGAACCACAGCCATCGCACAATATGTTATTTACTAAATGAGTGAACAATTAACTCTCAACTATATTGTCTTGCTTTCTCCTTTGCTTTTGCTGAACCCAAAAATATAAAATACGTGACACCAATAAAGAGTATTTGGGCTCTATCTCCTCAGGTTACTGCCTATCTCCTTTCTTTTCTTCATGAGAAAATTAAATAGTAGTTAGTGTATATGGTCCCTGTCTCTACTCATCAACTTCTATTCATCCCTCAATCCCCTATACCTTAAATTCCATTGTGTAGTACTAAAATGTCCTGTCAGGCGTTAGATTTGGTGCTTAATTTATTATATCTCATTTATTCCTCCACCAACTCTTAATATTAACATCTCCAGTCTGCAGACACAGAAACTGAGTATTTTCTGAAAGGGCACAAGGCTGGTAAGTGAGAGTGAGATTTGAACCCAGGTCTATTTGGCACTAAAGCTGTTCCCCCTTACATTCCAACACACTAAACTTATTACTAAGGTGTTTTGCAATTTATCTATTCGTATGTCAGTCTCCTCTGGGGGTTGTTGAGTGCCACATAATAGGAATACATAGCATCATTGCTGGAGAGAGAGTTAATACACAGAGTGATTCCCTTCAATGTCCTGGGCCACTCTTGCCTGGGTGGCCTTCTTTTATAGAGCTTCTGGTGAGCAAATCAGGTTCACACAAAATGTCCTTTTTTTAAAGCAACAATTACACAATATGTTTAATGGCACTTCCAAGTACTGATGTAGTTTTTTATGACGTGCAAAAATGAAGAAAAAAAATCATTACAAAGGTCTTTTATAATTTTAGAGATAATATAGGTTTTCTAATCCTATACCACCTGCTTTTGAAATGGAAGTCACTGAAGAACATTCGGACTGAACAAAAAAGTCTAAAAATGCTGAAAGAACTGGATTACTCATGTGGCAAGTCCTGCCCCTTTAAAAACTTAATCAAACATCAGTGCTGCGGCCCATGGTTTGGATCTGGGGGACTTCCCTTTTTTGGTGCGGGGGGAGGGGGAGAGGGAGTTTCTCAGGGAAAAGCAAACAAATTACATCACATATAAGAAGGAGGGCAGAAGTCTGGCTTTGGTTTTTCCTTTTGCTACTGGAATGGGTCTGAGCAAGATAATAATCCTTATTGGACTTTAGTTGCTTCCTTTAACAAGAAAGGATTACAAGAGATCATCGCATCTCAAAGTGTGGTCTGCCAACCCTGGGAAGGGTCCCATCACTCTCTTCTCATACTAATAACAAGATCCCATTTGCTCTTCCCAGTGCGTTGACCTTTGCATCTATTGCACTAATGGGACAAAAGGGAGAATTGGGTAAAACTGCTCTGGCATCTTAGCCTGAATTCAGGCAGTGACAGCAAACTGTCTACACAGCCATATTCTTTACCAACACACTCTCTCAGTACAATAACACAGAGGCAGCACAAAATTTTAGTTTTATAAAAACCATGATCCTTACATGCCTTTTTAAAACTCTGTGTGATGAAATGGTTCATACTTGTAGAACTTTCCGCTGCATATGGAAGGATGATTTGAAGCAAAGCACCTGTGCCACTGAGTTGTGAAGTGAAACGAGCAGCTTCTGTCACAGAATACCACTCCTACCTGACACTACAGCTGACAGACACATGTTGAAAGAGCATGGTCAAACTTAGGTATTTGGCAGACATTTTCTCAAAAGCGAATGAACAGAGCTTGTCATTACAAGAAGAAACATCTGATGGTAACCGTTACCAGTGATAAAAATCATTCTTTTTTTTTTTTTTTTTGACAGAGAGAGATCACAAGTAGGCAGAGAGGCAGGCAGAGACAGAGGGGGAAGCAGGCTCCCCGCCGAGCAGAGAGCCCGATGTAGGGCTCGATTCCAGGACCCTGAGATCATGACCCGAGCTGAAGGCAGAGGCTTAACCCACTGAGCCACCCAGGTGCCCCAAAAATCATTCTTTTTTTTTTTTTTTTAAGATTTTATTTATTTGACAGAGAGAAACACAGCGAGAGAGGGAACAGAAGCAGAGGGAATGGTAGCGGGAGAAGCAGACTCCCCGCCGAGCAGGGAGCCCGATGCGGGGCTCGATCCCAGGACTCCAGGATCATGACCTGAGCTGAAGGCAGACACTTAATGACTGAGCCACCCAGGCGCTCCCAAAAATCATTCTTAAAAGTGGCAGAATTTTGGAATACATGACTCCATCACTGGGAGCTTTAAGCTTTCCAATACTCAGTGATTTTCGAGATGAGACTGGTGGTTATATTAACAAAGAGGATCTTTCAAATACTGAATAAAATGATGTATAGAAGATCTACAAACTCAATGAACTCCCCTGCCCCCCAAATAACCAATACCTGATGTTACATGGACGGCTAAAGGACTCACTCAAGTATAAGACCAAAAAGTAGAAAAGAAGAAGTACCTTGACATGGTTTCAAATTTCTCATCACAACTAAACTTTAAGATGTGACCTGACTCATTTGAAGTCAGTTATAGTTATCAGACACATTTTGGTGTTACATCAAAGAAAAAGAGGCACAGTTATCTAAAAGGCTATTAATAATATACCCTCTGTTTCCAGCTACTATAAGGCTAGATTTCCTACAAACACCTCAACATAAATGACATATCACAACATACTGAATGTAAGACCAGATATGAGACTGCCATTTTTAATGAAGCCGGACTTATAACATATTTGCAAAGAATAAAAGTCAATGCCAGTCTTCTCATTAACTGTTTCTAATTACATAAAGTAGGTTTCTTATATTAAGCTGTAATGAGTTTGTTATTGTTATTTTAAAATGAATTCACAAATATAATATATATATATTTTTCCAGTTTATAATCTCAAATATGACAAATACCAGTGGATATATTGGACATACACAAATGTTCCTTAGAGTTCTCAAATTTTTAGGAGTATAAAGGGGTCCTGAAACTAAAAAGTTTGAGAACTGTAGACTTAGATAAAATCTAATGTCCCAGCTCTTTTGAGAGTCTATGATTTTTTTGTTGGGTTTGTGAATGAGAACAGAAGATAAAATCTGGAAATGTCTTGCTTTTGGTTGATAAGTTTCTGTTTCCTTCACTCTGGTTTCCTGTGAGAATATAATATGGCAGATCCATAGGACAGAGTTTTGAAAATAAAGCATCTAAAAGCAATTTACTCTAATATCAACTATAATTAAAACCTTAGTAGTTGGAAATGTTAGAATGAAGATTAAGTAATAAAATGCTTGACAAAAATCTTATAAAGGTGTAATGCTTCAGAAATTTATTTTACTTAGTTTGAATTTACATTCATGGAATATCTCATAAATTATATTTAAGCTAATGATGTTTGTATTTCCCCCCACTTTAAGAAATGTCATCATAAGGTTCTCTTGGTAGTATAAAATCTTTTAAAACATAGAACACTGTTTTTAAAGAACTTGTAACAAAATGCATTCAAAATCAATTTAAGTTATTTTATCAAAACAAAACTAATACATTTTTGTTTCTAGCATAAGTTGGATGTTGGAATTTCTGTAAGTATCTTTATAATTTTGGTGCCAATTAATTTACAGATAGGACAGTATGTTTATTCCATTAAAGCATTACAAGACTTAGGTATTTCGTTCTTATTAATATTAGACTTTTACAAACATGAAATGCCTAGCCTACATTTCTGGCTTGCAAAGCATCCTAAATACCACTGTCAAACTTCTTTGCTTTTATCCCAGCTCAACTCATCGTACCAACCATCTGCATAAATAAAGATGTAAGCATCTGCTATATGGCAAATGGTCTCAGGGGCAGATGTTTCCATCCTTGTGTTCATGTCACTGGGGCTGGATACATTATTTGAACAGATGTACACAATCTGAAAGTGTTGTGTCCCTCAGTGAAATGTCTCCAACTGCTTTCTATCAAAGAACATAAATGCTATTTGCACCTGCATTTATGTTAATAATATAAAGACGGCGGGGGTTCTGACAAAGTGGAATGTGATGCTATGAAATATATTTGCATGGTTAATTGGAGCTTCTGAGAGATTCTGCTGCCAAATGGCCATACTGACATTGACACATGCCCGAGCAGACTATCTGATTAGTAGCCTGTTTTTTAAGTAGGGGAATATGTTTATTTCAAACAATAAACTCATAACCTGAATTTAGAAACAAGAATATTCTAAACCTTAGCATGATAGCTCAAAATAGGAAAAGAACTTTCAGTATAAGGTCTACCTGATAAGCTTCAGGCCACCCAGGTCATTTCCATTTTGTTCTATAAGGAAATTCCTATAGGTATGTGTGTGTTTTCCATTTGTAATTCTGTCAACAGCATAACATACTAATAATCCATAGCAGTATTTTGCAGAGGTTATTACACTGGAAAGTTCCAATTTCCAACATTAAGTAAGTTAACCAAAACCAGCTTGAGAACATCAATTTGTACTTGGTCTACAACATGAAATGGTACCAAAACTCCAAGAACAGTATTTACACCACTAGTTAAGATTAAAATGTTTCCATATGAATGTCACATATCTGGAAACATGATATTTTGGTAAAACATAGGGAATGATTCTCCCTCCTCCCCATAATGAGGTCGCAAAGCCATGTTAACCACTAAACACAAAGCATTAGATTATAGTGGCTCTTCTTGCTACTGTACATTAAATGTGAGGCCTGAAGAGCTAAAGAATTTCCATTAATAGTTGTATTCACAGCTTTACTGAGCTAAAAACTGTGGTTTCTTTCAAATAATATATTTATCACTTTAGTTTTATTTTTTAAAATATTTTATTTATTTAAGAGAGTGCACGAGAGCACAAGTGGTGGGGAGGGACAGAGGAAAAGGGAGAAAGAGACTCCCCACGGAGCAGGCAGTCAGATTGGGGGCCCGATCCCAGGACCCTGAGATCAGGACCTGATCTGAAGGCAGACACTTAACTGACTGAGCTACCCAGGCGCCCTATATTTATTAGTTTATTAAAATCGACACTGATAATATCAATGTGCTGATAATGTCAAAGTGTTCCCTGAGTTTTAATATGCTATACTCACAAATACCAAAAATCAACTTTGCACAAAATTCTTATATCTGAGCTAAATGTTACCCAAAGTAACTTATTCTGACATTATTCTGAGATTTACATTGCGCCTTAAAAGAATTTACAAGGTACGTTCGTATACAGTTGATCCTCATTATTTCCAGATTCTAGAGGTGCAAATTCGCCTGCTTGCTAAAATTTCTTTACAGTCCCCTAGTCCATTCTGGTGCCATGTGCATGGTCATCTGTGGACATGCACAAACGAAACACGCGAGTCACGCCACGCGCACTTTCTCAGCCGTGGCCAATGCTCTGCCTTCTTGCTGCTCTTCTATTACAAACAAGTGTCATTTTTGTGCTCTATTTAGTGTCCCCTTTTTCCTTTTTTTTTCCCATTTTGACAGTGACTTCACTGTCAAGCTTAGGGCTGCTATGCTGTCCAGTGTTCCTAGGTGTGAGACGGCACTGAGGTGCTTTGTAGAAAAAATACATGTGTTAGATAAGCTTTGTTTAAGGTATGAACGATCATGTTGTGTCTGTGAGCTCAGGGTGAAGAGCTCTGTACTGATATTGTGCTGTGACCGGAGCCTTCACAGGAACCTAACCTTCAGTATTAGCCACAGCCTTACAGTGCGTGACTCTCACAAACGAGGGGTATCGACTGCATCTTATCTCATCTGGCTGTTCCAGAGCAAGAATTACTGTCCCCAGTTGAGAGATGAAGGGACTGAGGCTCACTCATTCGGCTGAGATCACAGAGCCTAAAAAGAAGGGTGGAAGGGTCAAGAGAGCTCAACTCTCCAGCTCTTAGCTGAGTATTCTTTCTCCAGACTGAGGGGATAGGAAGAGAGGGGGAAGAGGAGAGGAGGGGTAGCAGGAGAAGAGGAGACAGGACCGGAACTTAAGAAACAGCTTCAATACCTTGGTGGAAAGAGTCAAACTGTAGTTAGATAATAAGACAATAAATCATTTTTAGGCTAAGTCCTCATAGAAAGTAAATTGTTGTGATAGGCAGCACAGCTTTACTGAAAAGGAGCTGAAATAGCAAAGCTTCTTTTGGGTTTCCTTTTCTCCTCTGTGCTCCTTACTTACAGCCTCTCCAAAGGCAGTAAGCGTTTGTTAGGTGGCCACACGGACTCGGGGACTCCGCCCTGGTGTTCTATCAAGAAGCACAGATTAAAATGTTTTTACAGCATCTAAGTCTTAGGATTTTTTTGAAGTTTGAGTTTAAAGAGTTTTCAACAACATTTAATGTGTACATGAGAAGCCACTACATGCCAAAGTGCTTGAAAGCCTGCAGAGACAAAAAAATTCATCAAGAAGTTTATAAAGAACCTGATTCTAGGAGCCTAAACGAACATTTTGCTAAACTTTAAAAAAAAAAAAAAAAGAGTACTCACTACTTTCCCCAAGTGTTTCCTGAGTTCTAATATGCTATACTCACAAATACCAACATGTTTATGCCTGAACGTAAGTACATATATTTTTAAGTCTATAT
Organism: Procyon lotor; assembly: GCA_028646535.1. Classification (NCBI taxonomy): domain Eukaryota; kingdom Metazoa; phylum Chordata; class Mammalia; order Carnivora; family Procyonidae; genus Procyon; species Procyon lotor. The sequence continues at coordinate 114,269,506 of CM053611.1, forward strand.
TTTTAGGTCACACCACAATTATTTTAAAAGCATTTTATTAAATCAGAAAATCCAGGTTGTTTTTTTTTTTTCCCAGATCCAAATCTGAATTCACATGATACACAGTAACGCCATGACTGCAGAGTTAAACATTGGGGAGGTTCTGGAAATGAGTCAGGGTTGACAGTGCACATTTAGCTAACTGCAGTGGTTCCAAAGGGGGTCATTAAGACCCTCTCGCCTCAAAGCATCTGCTGTGTTCTCACTCCCATTTATTATTACTCTCATTGACTACAAATAGCACTCACAATTTGAAAACTATCTTTGAACAATACAAATGTTATGACAGAGCTGAGAAGAACGTTGTGTAACAAGTCCTTTCTACTTGCGGCACACTTGCCCCGTCAATGGCAAAACTGAATTGTGAAGTTGGCAAAGGATGAAGAATTTCAAATGACTCTAGTAAAACAGACCCTCCCTGGGCTTAAATGAAGGCTCTTTCCTGTCCAGTCAACGCTGGGACTTGTTTCAACCAACTACCTGGAGACCAACAATTCATCCTGTCTTCTCCAAGGTGCAAACTTCGATCCTTCATTGGCATCACCACAGCGAACTTTCTAGGTCATGGAAAACATAAACTGTCCCCATCAGAGAACCATGGGGCAGAGCTGCTCATTTGTGTGTTTCCTTATCTGGCAAGTAAGTAAATTCATGTGCATTTTCAATTACTGTGGTGGTTTTGTTTGTCCTTCAACAAATTTAAAGTAGAAGTTACAACTGTAGTTGGCCTTATCCTGTTGTTTTCATGACTTTTTTTTTTCTTTCAAAAACATCGTTTATTACTTGCTACAGTATGGTATTTTCCAACACAAAATACCTGCCCTTATAATTCTATCATCTTATCATTTGAAAATATCAAATAAAAAACCAGAACGTTATGGGAAAGCCATAAATCCTATCTCCAAATTCTGAATGCATGAGAAGATAGAGAATTGTAATGAAGTAAGTCTAATGAACTTCTGGAGATTCGATAAGTAATACTTTCACACAGAAAGGAATAATGATGACACTAAATTATACTGGAAAGCTTTTAATATATTACGAATTATCATTAGAGTGAGACTACGATATTAAATCCCTTTATCCAAAATTAGAAAACATTTAAATAGAAGGCACTAGAATTTCTAATTAGTTTCCTCCAGTTCTTTCCTGGCATTAAACCCATATCCCTTGACCCCTAAAGTCCACTTGGTCGTCTTCTACACATGGGTTAATGTCTGGAACAAATGTCATCTCCTCTGGTGTATTTCCCCCCCAAAATGTCAGCCTTGAAACTTCTGGCCTAACCAATTATCCCTTCATCCAGGTTCGCAAAGGACATATTTCCAATATAGCATTTGCCATACGTTCTTTAGTTAATTACATACATGTCTGTTCTTCTAATAGGATTTTGTGTTTTGTAAAAGCACAGCTGTGTCTGATTTATCATTGGATCCCTCAGATCTTTGGATCTGACTGGTTATACTGGTGATCATTAAATCTGCTTCCACCATGGAAATTTTGTTAGGAGACGCTATGTGATACTGGATTTTCTTAAGCTCCACAACTCTGCTGGTAATATCCTACCTGAATTTCATATATTAATATGTATAATATACGTGCATGTTTGTTTATAAGTCTGAAATGTTTAAGTATCATAATTTATAGATAGCCATCAATGATGTGTTAAATAAATTACTCAGCATTTAATTAACAAATGACATGTACCCAGCACATGTCATGTTACATAACTGATTATATTTGATGACAGAAATATAAGTTAGTCAAAGAAGAAAAAGGAGGAATGATCTAAAAGTAGAACTAGAAATATTCTTTATAGATTTATAGTGTGACACAGGGCACACATAGTGAGTTTTGGATTTTGATAGATCTGGGTTCAAATCTTGGTTCAGTCACTTCTCTGATTGGTGATCTTGGTAAAAGTAACCAATCTCCCTGAACCAGTCAAATAAAGATTGTACCTAATTTATGGTGAGGATTAAAGAAAACAAAGACTAAAGTTGTGGGCAGAGTGACTACCACACTGGAGGCACTTGATTAATTGAGCTCTTTCAGTTATTTTATCTTTCTCTCTGTTAAATTCTGGGTTTGGGGCTCAAGTATCTCTGGTCCCAGAAAAGACCGACAAAGTATTTACGAGAGCTACTGAACTCCTAGCAAGGCTTGAGGGTGTCTTACTTTCTGGCTAAGCCCATGGAGGTAACTAAGCTCATGCAACAGCATGAGGCCTGTTTTCCTGACATTCAGTACCATGCTCTTCCTTCTAAGCAGTCACACCACTAGCTCAGATGAACAAGGTGATACCAGCTAGGATACCAAGTTTCCAACTCCTTGATCAGCTACCTACTATTGCAGATAACTTCCAAAGGATATACACGAGAAAACACTCACAGGAAATGCACACTTTTTTTTTTTTAAATGCACACTTTTTATTTCTAGTTAGGGTTCTCTCTTCTCTCTTATCCCACGCCCTTTCTTGCCCTTGTGCTCAGGGCTGGATCTCGTGCGAGTCTTAAGGACACTTACTCTTCCTTTGGCCAACTGTCTGGACCAGAAGTAAGCCTAAGGTCTGCTCTGTATTTACTTCCCCTTGGGTCCCCATGGATCATGCTTGGCCTTTTAAGGCCAGTAGGTACCTGAAGCTGGAGGCAGCCATGTTCATCTCATTACATTAGCCTCCTCAGATGGAGGGAGCCCAGATATTAATAACAACCATTTAGAGGATAGCCACTATCATCTTATAGTGCCGAGTACGCAAGTAGGAATATGTTGGGTGATTCACCCGTGTATCTCCTTTCATCTCCACATGACCTATAGGGTAGGTAGTACTTGCTATGTTCATTTCATAGATTTATAGATGAGAAAGTGGAGTCAAGTGATGTATCTAAGATATGCAATTCAGTGGTAGAATCGAGTGTCAGACCTAGACTCCACGCTCTTAACAGTTAGGATGCTGTCCCTCATTTTGGTAGCAAGATCAAAGAGTGTTTGCTATGGTTAAGGGGTCTTCATAGCAAATTCCCTTCATTCACTAAAAGTTATGTCTTCCATTAAGGAAGCCCAGTTTTGCATCATTAAAGACATTATTTTTCTTACATACATATCAAAACTTCTCTTCTGTGTAGAAGAGAATACGTAGGGGCAGGTGAAAGACTTGAATTCTTCCTAAAGGTTCAAGTTTGTCCATGACAGTGATGGAAATTTAATTACTCTTTATTCAGAAAAAACTCTATCTCTACCTATAAACTGCTTTTCTGAAACCTCCAAGAGTTCTTGTTAAAAAACCCATGACTTTCTTTATAAATCAAGTGGGGCTGGGGAATGGTTTTTCTTGTTTCTTTTTAAATGACTATGAGAAGAAACAAGTCAAAGAAATGTATTAGTGAATATCCCCTCTCTCTACATGTGTGTTGTACATGTGCACGTGTGTAAGAATACACACACACACACACACACACACACATAGTCTTTTCATTAAAACATGTCATTCTGCTTCACCAAAATCAATACACGGTAATTGCTATTGACTTCTATCTGTGCCAACCAACAGCCGGCTAATGGCCTGGGTTCCATGAGCCTTGATGGTCCTGCTCTCAAGGAGTTCTCAGTCAAACATACATGTTCTTCATATGCTTCAGTAATTTACCAAAGGAAATCAACTTTCCGATATAATTAGAATTTTGTTCTCAGTTCCAGGAAATAAATTATCTCTGGTCAGGGGGCCATTGGCACTGAATGTGTCAATTTCCAATATTTATAAGACACGCCATCACCATTTTCCTCAACGCGGTTTATCTTACCTTGATCTTTTGGTGGTACTGAGAGAGAATTCTGCATTATGATGTATTGCACCTGAACAGCAACTTGCCTAAAAAGAACCAAGCACAAATAATAATTAGAAAACGATTCAGATGCCTTGTTAATATAAATGAACAATGTATATTATAAGGTCTTTAAAAATTCCTTCTATTTATAATGATCTGGGTAATAAGAAATGGACTGCACTATTACGAAACTAATGTTTTTATTTTCTTCTTATTTGTACAGACAGGGTTGCATGGATGGTACTGGTGTGGGCTTTGAGGTGGAAGCAATGACACAGCGAGAGAGGAACTGTACCTGCATCTCAGCTCACAGTGGCAAAAAAAATAAGTAGGCAAAATTAAGATTCCCTAAAAATGCCCTGCCAGATAATTATGTTTCATATACTCTATTTAAGAAGAAATAACTCAAATGTTTAGAAATATAGGTAAAGCTAGCATAATTGCAGTGTACTCACTGGATGAAATATAACTCAGTTGTTAAGATACAATTATAAAGATTATGTAGCAAGATGGAAAATGCACTGAATGAACATGGTAAATGACATACACCCTAGGATTATAACTATATAAAAAACAAAGGGATAGCAAAATGCAGGACAGGAAATAGGTTAAGATGGGTACTGGCCATGTGTCTGTTGAGGCACTTCAGGGGTTTCTGCCTCCAATTTAACTATTTTCCGAATTGTCTAAAATACAATGTATATTCAAAACATTTGAATATAAAAATAAGGTAGTCAAAGACCTTGAAAAAAATATAGGTAAATATTTTATAAGCCATCAAACACAGAAGTGTTTCTAGCATGACACCAAAGACAGAAGCCGTTAAGGTAAAGATGGATGAATTTTTCTATTTAAAATTTTAAGTTTTTTAAATAGAAAATTAGCCAAAGTTAAAAGGCTTTACTTCTGCGCAGCCAATACTGAGTAACAGAGGCTAGATTTGTCCTCCTGCCTGAAACAACCCAAAATATAGACAAAATATGTGAAACAATATTTCAAAACACTGGACGTCAGATCACAAAAGACTGTTCTCCTGGGAGACAGGAAACAAATGAGAAGAGCCATATGACAATGCTAGAGAGAACCTTGGTGGAGATTCCCAGAGAAATGGAGAAAAGAGAGCTGTGGAAAGAGAAAGAGCAAAGAAGAGGGTCTCTATTAGGTATTCGCATGTGTAACTGATCAGCACATGCAAATAGAGAAACTACCTCAGGTCAGGGGAAGATACAAGCTGCTCAACACTCACAGAGACACAGGGATATCACCTCTTCCTACCAGCCAGACTGAAGAAACTCCTAATTCACAGGACATCAAGTAGAGGATAAAGAAGGGTCTTGCCTTAGTAGAGGAAATAATCAAGCCCAACACCAAGCGTTTCTCTGCTTTCATGTAATAAATTGTAAAGCAACACTGAAAAGGAACAAACTATTTCGAAGTGTCTTAACTATACATTTAGAATAGACCTAAAAAATATTCATCACCCAACAACATAAAATTCATATCTGACATGTAATTAAAATTACCAAGCATATAAAGAAGCAGGAAAACATCAGTCATAATGCAGAAAATAATCAAAACCAACCCTGAACTGACACACATTAGAATTAGCAGTCAAGAACATTAAGTTCTAACTGGAAATAAGTAAGGACTGTATTTCGTACGTTCAAAAAGTTAAATACAGACAGGAAAGATATAAAAAAGGCCCATATAAATTCCCAGACATGAAAACTATAACATATAAAAAGAAAATACATTGGATAGGATTAATAGCATATTACCCATGTCAAAAGAAAATGTTAGCAAACTTGAAGACACAGTAATTAGAAATTTTCATTTTTCAAAATGAAAATTTTTTTCATTTTTTTTTATTTCAGTTTTCAAAATGAAACTCAGGAAGAAGAGAGTTAAAAAAAAAAGGAAGGAAGAAATGATTAGTGAGAGTTATAGGACAATTTCAAGCAAGCAGCCTAATATATCAGTAATTGGAGAGAAGAAAAAAGGAAGGACAAAAAAAATTATTTTAGATATAATGGGCAGAAATGTTTCCAAATTTGAGTAAAGCACACAGACCCAAAAAGTTCAAAACTACTGAAAACATAAAAAGACACCAAAGCATATCATGACCAAATTGTTCAAAACTAGTGAAAAAAAAATTTTTTTTAAGGCATTCCAAAGATACATTACACATAGAGGATTTCTTGTTGGAAACAATGCAAGTGAAGAAGACAGTGGAGCAGCATCTTTAAAATACTGAAAGAAAAAACCTATAATCTAGAATTCTATGTTCACAGATAGTATCTTTAAAAAATAAAGGAGAAATGAAGATATTTTATAAATACAAAAGTTGAACAAATACATTACAAGTTCACTCATACTATAAAAATGGGAACAATGTCTTTTAGGCAGAAGGAATGTTAGATTAGAATATGGATCTATACATAGGAAGGAAAAATAGTAGAAAGGAGAATTGTATGGTAAACACAAAAGGCTTTTTTTCTTAATATTTAAATCTCTTAAAAATATAACTATTTGAATAAAAGTAATTAAGAATGCAAAGTGGAGTTTATAACATGTAAAATGATATATGATAACAATTGGACAAAAGTTAAGAGGGAAGTAATATAAGTATACAGTTGCAAAGTTCTTTTATCATCAGTGAAGAGGTATAATAAGACTGCAAGGTAGATTATAAGTTTAACATGTATGTTATACATCTCAAAACAGCAACTAAAATCAGAAAAAAAAAAGAATTTTAGCTAAAAACCAACAATTAAAAAAATGAAATCACAAAAATACTGTTTTCCAAGGGAAAAGAGAAGAGAATAAAATAGATGAGACAAATAGAAATGATAGCAAGATGACAGATTAAAACCTAATCATATCAATAATTATATTAAATATAAGTGATCTAAATATCTCAATAAAAGATAAAGTTTGGATAAAAATGCAAGACTTAACTATATGTTGCCCCTAAGAAAGGCACTTTAAATATGGAGATACAAATAGGTTATAAGTAAAAGAACTGGAAAAGATATATCATGTTAGCACTAGACAAAAGAAAGGTAGAGTGGTTATATTAGTATCAGAAAAGAGTAGATTATAGAGCAATGAATATTGCCAGGCATAAAGAAGGTCATTTCATAATTATAAAAAGTCAACTCATCAAAAAGATATATAATGATCCCAAATGTTTATGTTCCAAATAATTGAACTTCAAAATACATAAAGCAAGAACTAATAGAACTGTAAGAAAAAATAGACAATAATTCATTATCAATACTCAATAAGAGACAGAAAATCACTAAAGATAATTAGAGGTCAACTTGACCTAACATTTATAAAACATTCCACCTAACACCACAGAATATACATTGTTTTCAAGTGCACATGAAATATTTATCAAGACAGACCATATTCTGGGCCATAAAATAAGTCTCAATACTTAAGAGGATTCAAGTCATATAATGCGTGTTCTCTGACCACAGTGGAATTAAAGTAGAAAACAAAAAACATAAATATTTCCTGGAAAAATCTCCAAATATTTGTTAATTAAATCACACACTTATAAATAACCTATGGATTCAAAGAAGAAATCAAAATGAAAATAAAGTTTTTTGAACGGAATGAAATGCAAACACAACATATCAAAAAGCAGTACACAGAGAGAAATTCAGAGTACCAAGCATCTCTTTTAGTAAAGGAAGTAAGCCTCAAGTCAATGACCTTAGTTTCTACCTTAAAAACCAGAAAAAGCAAATTTAACCCAAAGTAAGTGGAAGAAAAGAAATAAGAGACTGGAGAGTAAATAAATGAAATGAACAACAGAAAAATGGATAAAAACAAATTAAATCAAAAGCAGACTCTTCAAGAATATCAATAAATTTGATAAACCTTCAGCTTAATTAATCAGAAGAAAGAAGACACAAATGACCAGTATCGGGAATGAGAGAGGTGACCTCACTACAGATACTACTGCTATTAAAAAGATAATAGGGATAGTTACAAACAAGATCTTGGCAATAAATTTGTTAATTAATTAATTAATTTTTTAAAAGATTTTTAAAAAATTTTTATTTATTTATTTGACAGAGAGAGATCACAGATAGGCAGAGAGGAAGGCAGAGGGGAGAAGCAGGCTCCCTGCTGAGCAGAGAGCCCGATGTGGGGCTCGATCCCAGGACCCTGAGATCATGACCTGAGCCGAAGGCAGAGGCTTTAACCCACTGAGCCACCCAGGCGCCCCTAAATTTGTTAATTTAAACTAAATGAACAATTTTTCCAAAAGACACAAATTACCAAAGCTCACTCAAGAAGCGACCCTATATTTTCAAAGAAATTGAATTCCTAGTTAAAAATCTTGCCTCAAAGAAAACTCCAGTTTGCAATGGTTGGTTTGCTGAAATCTACTGAACATTTAAAGAAGAAACAATACCAATTATGTACAAATTCCTCCAGAAAATTGAAAAGTGGGGGGAATTCTAACAGTCTAATTCTATGAGGCCAATATTATACAGATATTATACAATATTAAAACCAGATAAAAAGTCACTAGAAGGAAAGAAACCTCCAGATCAACCCCCTCATAACATAAATGCAAAAATTACAAACTAAATTTTAGACCAAAGATAATACAAAAAAAGAAAACTATAGGCCCTATCCCTGATGAACATAGATGCAATAATCCTCAACAAAATACTAACAAACTGAATTCAACAATACATTAAAAAAATTATTCACCATGATCGTGTAAGATGTATTCCAGGGATACAAGGGTGGTTCAATATTTGCAAATCAATCAATATGATACATCACATTAGCAAGAGAAAGAATAAAAACCACATCATCATCTCAATAGATGTAGAAAAGCATTTGACAAAACACCACAGCCATTCCTGACAAAAACCCTCAACAAAGTGGATTTGAGGGAACATACCTCAACATAATAAAGGCCATATTTGAAAAACCTACAGCTAACTCAAAGGGAAAAACCGAAAGCTTTTCCCCCAAGATCAGAAGCAAGACAAGGATGTCCACTCTCATCACTTTTATTCAACAAAGTATTGGAAGTCCTAGCTGTAGATATTAGGTAAGAAAAAGAAATAGCAGGCATCCAAATTGGTAAAGAAGTACCATTTCACTATTTGCAGATGACATGATACCATATAAGGAAAACCCTAAAGATTTCACCAAAAAACCCCCCAAAAAACAACAACAAAAAAAACAAAACAAAAAAAACCCCAAAAACAAAAAAACTCCACTATTAGAACTTATAAATGGATTCAGTAAAGTCAAAGGATACAAAATTAATAAACAGAAATCTGTATTTCTGTACACTAATAATGAAGTAGCAGAAAAATAAGTTAAGAAAACAATCCATTTACAATTGTACCAAAAAGAACAAGATACCTAGGAATACATTCAACCAAGAAGCTGAAAGACCTATACTCTGAAAACTATAAAACATTGATAAAAGGTATTAAAGACAACACAGACAAATGAGAAGATATTTCATAGTCATGAACTAGAAGAGTATTACTAAAATGCCCATAGTACCCAAAGCATTCACAGATTCAATGCGATCCATATCAAAATATCAATAGCATTTTTTCAGAGAACTAGAAAAGGTAATACTAAAATTTGGAATGGAATGACAAAAGACCCCAAGCAGTCAAAGCAATCTTGAGAAAGAAGAACAAAGCTAAAGGTATCACAGTTCCAGATTTCAAATTATATTACAAAGCTACAATAATCAAAACAGTATGGCAGTAACACAAAAAGAGACACACCAATCAACAGAAAGAACAGAGAGGCCAGAAATAAACCCATGATTACAGGGTCAATTAATCTATGCCAGAGGAGGCAAGAATACACAATGGGGAATAAATAATGTTGGGAAAATTGGACCACTACATGCAACTGGGTCACTTTCTTATATCATACAAAACAAACAAACAAACAAACAAACAAACAAACAAACAAACAAAAAAACTCAAAATGGATTAAAGATCTAAATGTGAAACCATAAAACTCCTAGAAGAAAATATAGGTAGTAATTTCTTTGACACCAGCCTTAGCAACATTTTTTCCTCAGGCAAGGGAAACAAAAACAAAAATAAACTATTGGGACTATACCAAAATTTTGATTTTTGCAGAGCAAAAGAAACCAACAGAACAAGGTAACCTACTTAATGGGAGATATTTGCATGAAGATTCTTTGGGGGGGTATTTGTGAAATATGTATCCTGAGCCTTAAAGTTCTGCATTCCTTTTGATTCAGACCTTCCTCTCATTTTGGAAAGTTAACATTATAATGTACAAAGCTATACTGCTATCCCTCATTATCATCGTCTTTAGTACCTTTTCAAAATTCTTCAGGGTGCCATTTAAAATACACACAAAAAAGGGGCGCCTTGATGGCTCAGTGGGTTAAAGCCTCTGCCTTCGGCTCAGGTCATGATCTCAGGGTCCTGGGATCAAGCCCCTCATCGGGCTCTCTGCTCAGCAGGGAGCCCGCTTCCCCCCTCTCTCTGCCTGCCTCTCTGACTACTTGTGATCTCTCTCTGTCAAATAAATAAGATCTTAAAAAAATACACACGAAAAGTAAAATCCTTAAGTAAATTAGGATATATTTTTACAATAAAGCTATTACAAACAATGTTTCTCAAAATATTAAAATATGAAAAATACTTATCATACATTTTTGTATGTAAGGAGCTGGTTATGGAGAGGTATGGTTTAATACTTTCCCCCCATACATATATGAGAAAAACTACCAAATATTAACCAAATATTAAAAGAGGATATTTCTTACCTTTTTTTTTTTTTAAAGATTTTATTTATTTATTTGATAGAGAAAGATCACAAGTAGGCAGAGAGGCAGGCAGAGAGAGAGCGGGGAAGCGGGCTACCCGCTGAGCAGAGAGCCCGATGCGGGGCTCAATCCCAGGACCCTGAGACCATGACCTGAGCTGAAGGCAAAGGCTTTAACCCACTGAGCCACCCAGGAGCCCCATTTCTTTTTTAAGATTTATTTATTTTAGAGTGTGTGTGGGTGTGTGTGAGGAAAGGAGGGGGTGAGGGAGACAGAATCTCAAGCAGACTCCCCACTGAGCATGGAGCCTGATGTAGGGCTCAATCCCACGACACCGAGACCATGACCTGAGCCAAAATCAAGAGTCGGATATTCAATCAACTGAGCCACCCAGGCACCTCTAATAGGGGCTATTTCTGAGTGGGGGATTATATTACTGTTTTTTCCTTCCTTTTTATGCTTATGGATATATAACTAAGTTTCCCCAATGAACAAATACTATCTTTGCCATCCGAAAAAAAAAGAGACACATCTTTATATTATTGCTTTGGAATGCTACATGGGATAAGGAGTGCCATTAAAATAATTTTACCTGTACCTCCAATATTTTGGTATTTAAAGTAGAAAATTTGCTCAAATGGAGTCTAATATCTTCCTCTACCACATAAAGCACTGCTGTATTCAACTCTACTGTAATTATGAAAAATGAATAAATTATGTAATATATGCAACTAATGCTTATTAAAGAAACTTATGAATAATCATAATCTTGCATCTTCTGATTGGGTTGGAAATAAAAGTGCATTATATAAATGTGCTAGAGGAAAAGTGGCACAAAAAGTCACATAAGATCTAAGTATTTTTCAAATATCATACAAGCAAAGTCAGTATGCGTCTTTACTCAAGGCACCATGATACAGGACTAGCAGTCAGTGGGTCCTTCACGGTATGTACAATTTCTGATAATTATAACCTGACTTTTCTCACTTGAATGCCGAAAGATAGAGTAAGTAGGAAAATCTACCTGAAAGGAAAAAATGTTAACAAATGCAAACAGTGCAAACAGTGCATGACATCAATTACAGCAAGATTTAATATAATATGCTTTATAAATCACTCATATGAGTATTTTTAATCTGTTAATATGTCATTTTTAAAGAGTTGATTAAAAATGAGGATTAGGTGAATTGGTTACTTGAGAAGTGACAGCTTGATGTTTCTAGAAATGGAAATCTCCCATTTATTCCTCATTAAGGAAAGCTAAGGCAGACGTAGCCTTGTCTTTGTTACGCTACCTTGCCTTAAAAATAAATTTAGATAAAGAACCATACAGAATACATGACAATCTCTGGCTCCATGCTCAGAGAGCTAATTATTAACATTAACCACGGTGTGAGTATGTTTAAGCGCGTGCTCTTTTGTGTGCATAAGGCACCAACCAGAGCTGCAATGCGGCCGTTCATGTAGATTATTATTTCTAGGGAACCATTTCCTAGAGAAGAAACATGTCATACATCATCTGCCTGATACACTGTCATTCAGATAAATGCCATAATATAATAAAAGTGGCCAGGAGAACCTGAAATATGAAATTATTTAAAAAGGTAATAAAGTTTTTGGGGCCTTACCACTGGTAATTTATAACAGGCTCTTCTTTTTATGTTAAGAGAACGTGATTGGGCAGCTGCTGGTCCCACAGGCCTTCCTCTAGTTTTGATTCTACTGTGACTTTGCATTTTAAAGTATTGTACAGTGACTCTCACACGGGTCCTGGGTTTGAGGCTAGAAATGGAGTGGGTAAATCCACAAGGGAGAGCTTCACCAACACTCAGTGCTCTGCACTGAGTGCCTACTACGCGTGGGACCTACAAGGTCTTCACACATACCTCTTAGCCCCCGCCTGAGGGTCAGCGGTTATCATCTTTCAAGTCAAGAAACAGAGGCTCAAAGAAATGAAGCGACATGGGCAAGGTCACAGGGGCGAGCCAGGATTCATGTCCTCAGTGTGTCTGATTCCTAATTTCTTTTTTTTTTTATTCCTAAATTCTTATACATGCTCCTGTTCTCCCATATGCAGACTCTCCTGCCCCCTCCACTCTTCCTCAGTCTCCCTTTTTTTCCTCTGCACACATGAACACACATACAATGCACACCAGGTCAATGGAAATACACACAGAACATTTTTGTGCAGGATACTAGAATCAAAGGAAAATCAGGAAAACAAAGAATGGGAACAAAGTAATGGGGAAAGGTGATTTAGGGAAGCTGGGAAAAGAGTGAACCTGAGGAATAAAAGAATTCAGGGAGAAATGATAGTCATCTTCGATGTATGAAGAGAAGTTACTTGAAAGAAGGATTGGAGGGACCCTCTGGAGCTCCAGCAGGCAGCACTAAGACCAGTGAGGGAGACAAATGGTAAGAGGGAAAATTTCACCTGCATGCAAGGAAGAACTTCTTCATGACTCCTGATACTCAACTCTGGAACCTAGTCCATAGCACACTATGGGACATATTGACATATTAAGTTCTGTCACCCAAAAAGTTGAGGGAGAAGCTGACTGAAGCTTTGGTTTTCTGCCCTAAGAATACATACACTACACTTTAGGAACATGGCAGAAAGGACTGAGAAATGTTGTATAAGCCCACAGAATGAATAATTGAAAATGCCACCTTCTTTTGTATTAAGGAAATGAAACTGATCATGACACAGAGGAGGGAAAAAAGGAACTGCTGTAATGAACTCATACTTGTGAAGTGTTCAATGATGCTCCTGTCCTATATATACTTGTGTCTTGTATGAAAAAATGAAAATGCACTTGAGGATGATGAATTTTCCTAGCTTGTTTTAAGTAATTTCATGTGTCCATTATATATCACTATTTTTTTAAATTTTCAAATCAATTTTATTGAGATATAATTTATATACAACATGTACACAAACATAAGTCTCGCGTGTAGTAATCACATTCTTTTTTCATATTAGGGGCCCAGCTGGTAGGACAGAGTGCCCCTTCCAGGGCTGGTTAATCCTGCAGAGAGCAATCAACTCCCCTGTGAACACTCGTTTCTTATGAAAACAAATCAATCCAGAGTCCATACTCCCAACCGCCTCCATTGTTTTATTGTCACACAACTTGCCAATATTTTCCCTGGCCTAAATCACACCAGGGCCAGGTACTGGACAACGAGGACCACCCTACAGCCTGGAGCTGCTGAAATCATTCAAACTAGACAATCCTAAACTGTTTATCTTGCCCTGCCTTGCCACTCCCAGGAAAACCACAAGGCTCTAAGTCATGCTTTCCCATAGCTCCTTCTGCCTCCTGACCAAACCTGGAATTTCCCAACGTGTGTGCCCCCTCCTCTTAGGAACTGTTAAAGAGAGAAATTCCTTTTTCAAAGGTAGTTTTCCCTGTGTCTTTCACCCTACCACATCTGAAGCAAATCCCAGATATATCCTAAGAAAAAATAAAATATGAATATCACTTTGGCAAGTTCCCTTGTTACCTGAAAAAGTTCCATTGTGCTCTTTATGATCAGTCCCCACCCCTCATCACTGGACCCAGGCAATAACCAATGCCTTCTGTCACTATAAATTAGCTTTGCTTGTTCGAGGATTTCCTATCACTTCATATCCATCAAATGGTATGAATTCTCTTCTTGTACGTAGCTCATCATTGCTTTCTCTCGTTGACTGGTATTCCATACTATGACTGTAACACAATCTGTTTATCCATGCACCCACTGATGGGCATTTTCCTTGTTGCCAGTTTTGGGCTCTCGTGAAAAACACAGCTACAAATATTTGTGTCTGAGTCTTTGTGTAGATAAATGTGTTCACATCTCTTGGGTGAAAGCCTAGCAGTGGAGGATTTAGCCAAAGGTGGTATGTATGTTTAATTTTATAAGTAATTAATTGCTTGTTTTTCAAAATGGTTGTATTCTATTCCATTGATTTAAAAAATGACCTCTTCTAGGCAATGATTGAATTCATGTTTTTTAAGGTCTTTACATAAATAAGAGGAGCTGAATCCCTTAAGGTTCAATTTTGTTAATATAAGCTTACAGTACATAATTCTGACTAATAGTAGTATTCATCATTTGCTCAATTGTAATAAATGCTTATTCCTATCTCTGTCCTACTTAAGAAACAAATAATAAAATCTTCAAATTGATACTAAAGGATAAGAAAAGCTGAAAGAGAATCTATAAATTTTGATCCACTTAGAAAATTCTTAGTGCTTCATTAATATAATGTATTAATATTTGACAATCTCCTTCCTTCCCTAAATGACTGCATACTGCTAATGAGTTCAGTAAGAAAGCCCCTCTTTAAATTCAGATATTTCTGAATGTCCAGAAAATGACAGAATAAAGTGCTTTACAGAGTCATCCTGGGGGACTAATTTGATTAAGACCCCTCAAGGTAACTTCTTTTCTACTTAGGGTTGGGGAAACTCTGGAGGTACAAAGTCCTATTTCCCCTAATTTTTTAGATGTGTTGTTAAGGTGGTCTCACCAGATGCTCACTACTCTTCTCTAAACCAAAAAACCTAAAAGACTCGACTGACCCTTAATTTTCAGGACCATGTTCCAGCCCAATCTCAATGAGTCAAGTGTAATGTAATGAGTTAAAAGTTGTAGAAGGATCAGCAAACTGAGTAAGAAGATGTGCATTTTAAATGAAAACCTTCTACTGTGTGGCGTTGGAGACGTCACTTTATCCTTTTTTCTGTTTCAGTTTCTCCAAATTAGGAAGGGAGAGATAATAATGTGTAACAGGTATGACTGATTAGAAAGCCTTAAACTAGATCTTATATGTTGAAAATACACTGTAAAAAAAAAAAAACACTAAAAAAACCAGTGTGTTTTATGTTAACCAAGTTCTCCAGGATTCTTCCAAAAGTAAAGAAATGGTTGGCATTTCCAAGGGGAAAAAAGGGAATATAGTAGAACATACTTAGAAACACAAACAATGTTATTTCCAACTGTAAGATCTAATCCTTTGCCCACATAAAGTGCATGTACGTATAGATACTTGGGTTCCTTATCACGTGCTATACATACGACTGAATGATGCAGGATGTTGGGGAGGGCATTTTTCTGTCTCAATTAAAATATACTCAGGATTTATGTTCTAGCTTGAGAAATGAAGGCATTTCTTTTCCCTCCACAGGATTTCTATACAATTTCTTCCAACTCCTGTGGCTCTGAGTACAACTCTACATTTATATTTCTAGTTCCCAGATTCCAGGGCAAAATGTTCTCTGCTTACTATGTATCTTCACTTGCCTACCTGCAGACTAAATGTAGCTCCTGCTTCCTCTGAAAGTGTTTTTCAAAATTATCGCCTCTGCTCCAAACGCATTACTGCTTTAGGTCAGGTCTGTGTTGCTATTACAAAAGCCTCCTCAATTGTCTCTCTGTCTCCTGGCTTCCATCTTTCCAACTATTCTTTGTGATACAGCTAGAATTCTCTTTCCCTCTTTCCTTTTTAATGAAAACAATTTTTTATTTCATTTAGATTTGGTGAGGTATAACTGACAGAACTGTACAAAGAGTGTATAATATGACGACGTGACATATGTAAACTTTGTGAAATGGTTACCACAATCAGGGTAATTAACATATCCCATTATCTCACATGATTACGTGCGTGCATGCGCTGCAAACATTTAAGGTCTCCCTTTTAAAATTTCAAGGAAACAACACCGTATTACTAACTATAATTGCCATGTTGTACGTTAAATCCCCGGAGACAAGCACTTTCAATTCTCAGAGCTGATTTTTCTGGCCTTTGTATCTCCGTATCTGTGGATAACATGCTTATTATTCTACTTCTTGACTGGTCAGTTTTAGGCAGTATCTACTGTTGTTCCACGGTGGAATATGAAGGGCTATCTATACTTTTCTCTTCCCATCAACAAAAGTCCTGCTTAATTATTTTTCTAAGTATAGAATTCCAGGTTGAAATTTAAAGGCACTGTTCCACCATCTTTTGGTTTCCAATGTTGGTGTTAACAAATCCAAAATTATTTGTGGTCCTTTTCATGCAGTCTGTTTTTAGTTTTTCTCTACGGAAACAATGTTTAGAAATTTCACAATTTTGTATCTCAGCATATTTTCATCTATTTGCCAAGTGTTTGGTGGGCCTTTTTGACCTGGAAACTCTTACATTCAGATCCCTGGTTATTCAATTGTTTTTTTTGAGATTTCCTGATTTTTCTCTGCTTTTTCCTCTTGAACTCTTATTATTCAGATGTCCGCCCTCCCTGGACAGTTATAGTTTTTTCTCCCCTCTTTCTAGGTTTTCTCTCTTTTATTTTTCCTCTTTTTGGAAAAATGTATCTTCCAGTGTTTCAACAGAGTTCCAACTGTCATATCTACCCAGTGGTCCATGAATGGTCTTTTTTTTTTTTTTTTAAAGGAATCTCTATAACCAATCTGAAACTCAAACTTAAAACCCCAAGGATCAAGGATCCCATGCTCCATCTACTGAGTCAGCCAGGCGCCCACCATAAACGGTCTTTTTAATGCAAATCTAATCGTGCTTTTCCTAAGCCTCAAGTCCTTCAATGGCTCCCTGTTGTCCACAAGATAAAGTCCAACCTCTTTTGCACAGCACATGAGGCCTTCCACACACTGGTCTGTGGGGTCATTGACACTATATTATTAAGAACTGCATCTCCAAGGCAACCAAAGGGGTCCACTCACTCATAGGCCTCTACAATTCTTAATGGAAGGGCCTTCTCTCCCCTGTCTTGCTACATAATTCCTACTTACCTTCCTCTGCAATATCCTCCAGGCCAATTCAAGGCGTTTTTATTGCTCTGTCCATTATCTTCCAACACACTTTGGTTCTTTCATACCATGTAGCATCTGTTTAAATCTGTCCGTTTCCCCCTTAATTTTGTGATTTTCTTGATGGCAGGGACAGTGTCATATTTATCTCTATATTTCCAGAACCTAGAGATTACTGGTCTATAATAAGGTTTAATAAATGTTTATTGAATGAATAAAAGTCACTAGTCCTATAAAAACGATAGTGCTAGAAATTATTTAATAATACGTGAGCAGTTCTGCCTAGTGCTTTTCATACCATTTAAATCTTTTAGTTTGCAATAGTAAGTTCCTAAAATTCTGAGTAATTTCTTCATGAATAGTGATTTCTAAAATCTGAAGCAATATCTTTTAATTTTGCCATTATTATACTTTTCCACAACCTAAAGTGACAGATAATTGACTAAGTTAATTTTTTCAGTAGTAAATTTCCTTTGATCATGACAGATTGCCTGGTTGTGTTTTTAGAAGGACTGAAACACCTAAAATGACTTAAAAATTATCTTATGTAACTGTAAAGAAAAGTCCCACTTTCAATTTCTCTAGTATCAGGCTTGGGGCTTTTCAGATAGATCAACACTGTTTTACGTGTCATCACCTACTGATAAAAACTCCTAGGAAACAATGATTCCCAGCATTATCTCTAAGTGCAATACGCTGCTGCTGCAGCTTTTCTGTTAAAAGGCCTTGGTGCTTTTTAGTTTGATTTAAAAACACTCAAGTTTTGGCAAGTTTTAACAAACAGCCATCTTTCCATTCCTTATTTATTCAAATGTGAAAGAGACAGATGTGAGGAAAATATTTGAGTGTTTCTACATCAACCAGAGCATCCTTAGAATTTCCCGCCTGGATTCTCAATGCTCAAGGAATGAAGTTGTTCAGGCCAGTGAGGTTACCATTATGAAGAAGATGAAAGCACTGTGAAAAAGAACTGCACCACATGGTCATAAATGACACTCATCAGTAAGAGAAATGCATAAAATAAAGATGCTGTCATTTACACATTCATGATACAGATACATATTGTGAAGCTGTTCATTATTTCACTCCCTTGAATCATTCCGGCTGGTGGTGTTTCCACCAGTTTAGGTTTAGTTCATTACTTCGAAATAATCACATCTCCGCCATTCTTGCTCTTCTCACATTCAATGATGCAATCGTCTTTAAACAAAGCAGGTTTACAGCAAATTGGTGTAATTTCAAGATCACTGTGGATTCCTCACATTCTTTTTCTCTCTTAAATCTCACCTGCTGCCAAGCACCATGGCGTTTTGGTTTCATCACCACAGACCAACTGGTGTGCTTTCAACAGACTCTAGTTCTACCTCCTGCATCTCTTCCTTTCTCACCTGCTTGCAGCACGGCCAGGAAGGGCCATTTCTCTCTCAACCCTGCTCCCATCTTTAGCTTTCTTCTTCTTCCTCTACAGTGTCTGCATTAAATTAAAATCCCATCAATTAGCTTTACAATGACTGTTTCAATTAAAGAAAAAAAACCACATCACTGCTCTATTTCCTGCTAACTTCATCCATATTTTTTATGTCCTTGTGGGTGTGTGAGCGGCTGCTTAACAAATGATTCTGTGATTTTTCTTCCTCTTCTCAAATAATTCAAACTTTCATCTTTTCCCTGGAGCACTCTAGTCACAGATTTACCTTTTTAGCATCAGCTAAATTTTTGTTATTCTATGCCCCTCATGGCATTTGTCTGATACTTAGGTTATCATAAAATGATTATCTCCAACACAGAAAAAGGGAAACAAATATGAACACACCTCCCTCTCATTCTATAAACCTGTATTCCCTCCTCAGAGGCAACAGCTCTTAGCACCAATGTGGGTCTCCTTTCAAAAACAGTCTGTATATATATGACTTTCTCCTCTCCCCAAATCAGAGCAGCTTTTATGTGCTACTTTTTTCATTTAATATATTTTCAAGAGCTCTCCGTATCGGCACTCATGGATCCTCTTCATTCCTTTTTTTTTTTTTTTTAGATTCATCTTTTTAAAGATTTTATTTATTCATTTATTTGGGAGGGGGGAAGGAGGAGAGGGAGAGGGACAAGCAGACTCCATGCTGAGCGTGGAGCCAGACGCAGGGCTCGATCCTGTGACCCTGAGATCATGACCTGAGCTGAAATCAAGAGTTGGATGCTCAACTGACTGAGCCACTCAGGCACCCCCTCTTCATTCTTTTTAAAGGTTGTCTAGTATTTCATTGCATAGACCTACAACTTCTTAACCATCCACCCACTGACTATGAGTTTTGCTCTCAGTCTTTTGCTCTCACAAACAAAGCTATCGTGTGCATTCTTACAAATATGTAAGTCCATCTGTGGGATGAAAGCACAGTAAGGAATTTCTTAGGTTGATTTAAAATTTTTATGGATATTACCAAATTGTCACTCAAAGAAGTTATATCGACTTACCCAACAACATATGAAAATGCCTCTAAAGCACTATTTGCAAAAATTGCCACAGGAATTTTTCAGTCAGCTATCCAAAAGCTTCAAAGAGTTCAGCATGCCTAGATATTTTTCCCAGCTCTAGTTGAATATAAAAATACTGTTCTTTGTTGAAATATGCAAACACTGACCATAAAATGAAAACTAAGTTCCACATCTCAAGGATTTAGAAAGGTGATTGTTTATGGAAAATCCCTGACAGACTAGAAAGGAAAAAAAAGTCAGTTGTAAGAGAAAGTGTTGCTGCCCAGTATCACCAAAGGAAGTGGGTATTAATGTCATGGACCGTCGCCCATTCGTTGGTGTCGGTACATTCTTGCTATGAAATGAAAAGACAAAGTGATTTCCTAATTGAAAAAGACAAACCAGATAAAATAACAGGAGGAAAAAAAATCCTACATATTTGAAAAAGGAGCCTTTTAAA
Organism: Procyon lotor; assembly: GCA_028646535.1. Taxonomy (NCBI): domain Eukaryota; kingdom Metazoa; phylum Chordata; class Mammalia; order Carnivora; family Procyonidae; genus Procyon; species Procyon lotor. Next base: position 114,289,907 of record CM053611.1, read on the forward strand.
AATGTTTTTTCTTTGCAAGATACCACAGAACGCACAGGTGTAGTTTAAAGAATAATTTTATAATGTAAAAATAGTGCTCCTTTGTCTAATATGAAATGATGTCTTGACTGAGGTGCTACCAGCTGAGGATCAGGTGAACCCAATTAACCTAATTTTTACTTGTCCCGACTAAGTGGTTTATTTTAGATGTATACTACTCCCTAAATCCTTTAGGGTACAACATAGAAAACCATAAACAGGCTATAAAGGTCATGACATTAATTTTCCTGTCATTCGCATGCTTTAAATAGGCATCAGAAAACTAAAAAAAAAAAAAAAATCCTGTCCTCTGGGAAGGAAGGCAAATCTGAAACTAATTATGGTAGTTATTATTGTAATACTATTAATTTAAACACTGTGACCCAAGCTAAATTTATCGTGGTACTTTCTGTTAATGAATAAAACTTCCTAAATAAGATTACTGCATCCTCTCATATAGCAAACTGATTCACCAGAGGACTAGTAGAATAAAGTAACCACTGCAAAACCTGAATTTTCACTCAAAGTTAAAAGTTTAAAAAGCATACATGGAATATTTTTCTGCATAAAAAAGCTCTCTTATAAAGATTTATTTAAAAAGCAAAAACTTTACATGGGCAGAATAGTCGGATCTGTCACAGTTTATCTCTACTTGTTTTCTGTGGTCTAATTCTCCTCCTATTCTGTGAACTAGGGACTTGCTCTTATTACTATTTATTTAAACCTAAGAGAAAATAAAGTGTGGGGGGGATATCTCAGCTTCTTTTTCTACTTAAATTTCTGAAACTCAGACTGCTTTAGGTCTTTGGAGGACATCATCGTCCACAGGCAACATCTAAGCTTAAGAGTTTCCTGGAAGTTCAGATTCCCACCTCATTACCAACAGCTGGCCTGGGCTCCAGGTGGGAGAGGAAGCCGCTTGACCCGGCAAGCGAGAAATGTTTGCCCTGTGTGTCCTCGAGCGCCCTGACACCGGAGTGATTACCCACACAGGCTCTGTTAGGCTCTTTTAATCCTTACAACTGCTGGAGGAGAGATGAGGACCAAAGACAGTGAGTGATGAGTTTAGGTGGGTGGGAAGAGAAGTTAGGCAAGAAGAAGAAGGCAAGACTATCAACATCTGTGTAAGACTAAAGAGCAGGGGAAAGATGAATAAATAGCAATCACAAAAGAAAGAAAAAGGAAGTGGGAGGGAAAAGGAACAATGGCAACATTAATTTAAAACGAGAAACGGCATGGAAAAGGAAAAAATAATCACTTAAATTCCAGTTTCTTTAAATATCTCAAAAGATACAGAAAACCATTTAAGAACTAGTTCTTCGTACACTCTCTTGCAGTCAGTAAAGACACTTACAGGACCTTCTGTGCTGCGGTGAGAGTCTCAGTGATTACTGACTCATGGTTACATTTTTGCTGCTGATCAACGGCAATAGTCTACTAAAACTTAAGGTGACTAAAATTAAATACGTGTTTATTTTTTTAAAGATTTATTTATTTGCAAGAGAGAGAGACAGAGAAAGTGAACAGAGGGAGAGAGAGACAAGCAGCTCTCTGCTAAGTGGGGAGCCTGATGCAGGGCTCCAACGCAGGACCCTCATATCACGATCTGAGCTGAAATCTAGAGTTGGAGGCCTGACTGAGCCACTCAGGTGCCCCTAAAATCAAATACTTTAATAGCATATTCATGTCTCTAAATTTGAAAGTTAGTTTTAAAATAAGATTTTCTAATGGTCTTTGTTTAAAAGTGTTAAGGGACTATGGGGAAGTACCACGCTGGAAAGACTTGAGAAAAATCAGAATGCAGAAGGCCAACAGAGAACTATTTTCTCTTGCAAGGGTTTCTGCAATGGCTTACTGTGGACATGTAAGAATTCCACTTCAAAGAATATGATTAGGAGTGCTTCCCTCATCTTTTGTTTTTAAGTATTTGACCATGTTCCCACAACCTATTGTTTTACAGTTTAGAGACCCACATCCCAAACTGCCCTTTGTACTCAAAACATGTATATTTTCATAGAAACTAATGAAATATTTTTCCAGCTAGTGCATGATGGCATTTCCTGGCAGTCAACATAGAGGCAGCCATCTCTGTTATAAAATCATCTCAATATTTCATTACATTCTGCAGTTATTATTTTAGAAAAATATTAGAGCTCAAAAGATGAAAAGTAAAGTAAATGTGAGTATTATGGCACCAAAAGCACTGGCACTAAAAGTAAAAATAGATAATTTGTATGGCATCAAAATTAAGAACTTATGTGCATTAAAGTAAACAAGAGAATGAAAAGGCAGCCCACAACACAGTAGAAAGTAATAATAAATCATATATCTGATAAGGGAGTAGTATCCAGAATATATAAAGAATTCCTACAACTCAACAAATAACCAGTTTAAAAATTGGACAAAGGATTTAGAGAGACACTTCTCCAAAGAGGATATATAAATGGTCCACAAGTATATGAAAAGGTGCTCAATATCACTTATCATTAGAGAAATGCAAATAAAACCCAATGAGATGTCACTTTACACCCATTAGGATGGCTATTATCAAGGGAAAAAAAAAAAGAAAAGAACAAGTGTTGATGAGGATGTGCAGAAATTAGAGCCTTTGCACACTGTTGGTGCAAATGAAAAATGGTGCAATTGCTTTAGAAAACAGTATGGTGGTCTCTCCAAAAATTAAAAACAAAATGATCATATGATCCAACAATTTCCTTTCTCGGTATATATCCAAAAGATATGAAAGCAAGATCTTGAACAGACATATACACACCCATGTGCATTAGCAGCACAATTCATAATAGCCAGGAAGCAAAATAAGTATCCACTGATGAATAGATAAATAAAACATAGGGTACACATACAATGGACTATTATTCTGCCTTAAAAAAGAAGGAAGTTTTGACACTTGCTACAACATGATGAACCTGGAGGACATTATGCTAAGTGAAATAAGCCAGTCTCAAAGACAAATATTACATGATTCTACTTAAATGATATATCTAGAGTGGTGAAATTCATACAAACAGAAAGTAGAATGGTGGTTGTCAAAGGCTGGAGGGATGTGGGGAGAAAGTGATTTGTTGTCTTACAGGTATAGAGTTTTAGCCTTGCAAGATGATAAGTTAAGAGACTGGTTGCACAACAACGTGGATATACTTAACACGACTGAACTGTATAGTCAAAAGTGGTTAAGGTGATTAATTTTATATATTTTTTTACCACAGTTTTTAAAAAGAAAATGGGATTATACTAGTACTAAGAATAATAAGTTTTGGAGCGCCTGGGTGGCTCTGTTGGTTAAGCTTCCCACTCTTGATTTCGGCTCAGGTCATGATCTCAAGGTTCTGAAATCGAGTCCCACATTAGGCTCCACATTGAGTGTGGAGCCAGCTTAAGATTCTCTCTCCTTCTGCCCCTCATCATGTCCCCTCCTCCAGTTGTGCTCTCTATCTCTCTCTAAACAACAAAAAAATAATAAATTTTACAAGGAACATAAATTTAGGCAAAAGTGGCAATCATTCAGAGTGTTTTATGTGGGCAAATCTTTAGCCTTTATTGGAAGAATGCTGGACTTTAGCGAGGCATCTATGTGTTCAGTTGTGAGAAAAAAAAATTAAATTAAAGAATATTTACAGGGCCACCCGGGTGGTTTAGTAGGTTAAGTGTCTACTTTTGGCTCAGGTCATGATCCCAGAGTCCTGGGATTGAGTCCCACATCGGGCTCCTTGCTCAGTGGGGAGCCTGCTTCTCCCTCTGCCTGCCATTTCCACTGCTTGTGTTTTCTCTCTCTCTCCCTCCCCTTCTCTCTCAGATAAATATATAAAATCTTAAAAAAAATAAAGACTATTTATAGGATATGTATTATTTATACTAGATATATATATCTGTGTGAAGAGAAATGATGTATTAAGGAATTATATAATGGGGATGCCTGGGTGGTTCAGTCATAAAATGGCTGCCTTCGGCTTAGGTCATGATCTCAGGGTCCCAGGATCGAGCCCCACATTGGTCTCCCTGCTCAGCAGGGAGTCCACTTCTCCTGCCAGCTGCTCCTCCTGCTTGAACATGCTCTCTCTCTCTGTGTCAAATAAATAAAATCAAAACAAGCCAACAAAAAAGGAATTATATGTTTTAGTAGTTTGCTGGTGATAGAATACCTTACACAGCATTACACACTTTTGTGTATTTTTTCGAGGAACAAAATTTGTACAAAATTAAATATTGCCTATAAACAGGAAGTACTCTTCTAGGGCTCCTCAGGCCATAGGCTTACTTACAGAACATAGCTACTCTGAAGATTGGATCTGGTTCATTTCTAAAGATTTTTATTTTATTTTTTATTTTTAATTGAGAGCATGAGCAGGGAGATGGGAGGGGCAATGGGAGAGGAGGGAGAAGCAGACTCCCCGCTGAGCAGGGAGCCTGACATGTGGCTTGATTCTAGGATCTGGTGGTCACAACCTGAGCTGAAGGCAGAGGCTTAACTGACTGAGCCACCCAGGCACCCCATAATCTGGCTCATTTCTATTTCCCCAAACACATATCACCCATGTTCTCTGGTGAGTGTATCAGAGAGGCATGGGGTTTCTAGGTAACATTTGTTCATGAAGCTACCTTAATATTAGCAGCTGACAAAAGACCTAGTGGTACAGGGAAAGTGTCTCAATAAATAACAACTTCTCAGCTCCAGGTTGGCTCTGGAAGGGGTGAGTCTGTCCCTCCTCCTTCAATCCACTGTTACCTCCTCCCCACTCCCCAGGCTCTTACCAACATTGAGTTGAGAGAATCAAGTTAACCCAAGTGGTTCTAGATTAAAACAGCCACAGGTATCTCAATAGTTTAGCTGTAAACCCCTCAATTAGTTTTGAGATTAAAGTAGCAAGGCCATTTATGCTTGGGCTCCCCAAGACTTTGGGGTTGTATTCACAACACGAGGCAGTGTTCTCCCACCCACATGCAGGGCCTTCTCCTGGGGATATTCAGTTACAGGTGAAGGACCTAAAACGTTGGCAATGATTGTACACCTACAGATTATATCCTCTAACAATCACACTGCATGAAATCCAAAAATGAAACACTACTAACGAGAAATCTTTTCTCATTTTGGTATACAATCTCCAACACTGATATTACAAAATCAATTGATTGCTGCTGTAAATTCACTGAGAATTCAGTTTCCTTATAAATGACTGGACAGGGAGTTAATTTTAGTCTAACTAAGTAAAGGCATATAAAAACAAAAGGATGATTTCAAAGGAGAAGGAACTGCTAACGGCAGCTACTTCTGGAAAGAAGAGTACTGGGAGATGGGCATACTTGGAAGGGAGAATGACTTCCTATAGTGGGCTCTTTTGTAAATCTTGTGAATATTTTACCTGGTTGGATACACTACTGAAGACAACATTATCAACAGTAAGGACAATGAGAAGGATGAGTAAATCTAGAGAGACAGGTGTTTCTCAATAAATACTGTCACAGAAAATGACCATGACATAATTCTAAGTGAAACAAATTGTCAAACAGTTTGATCCCACTTGTCTCAAAAAGAAAAGGTGTATTCCCACAGAAACATCAAATTGTCAACAGCCATTGCCCTGGGAACTTTGGGTTAGGAGAACTTCCCTTTTTAATTTGTACAGTATTTGTGTGTATGTGTGTGTGTATGCATGCAGATAGTGCATATATAACCACATTACCATCTTTTTTATAATAAAAATAATAAACTATCCTAAAAGAGAGGAAAGGACCCTAGATTCCACTATAAAAACACCTGTTTAAGAAAAACAAGTGGGTATTTTGATTTTCTTTTTTTTTTTTAAGATTCATTCATTCATTCATTCATTTCTGAGAGAGAATGCATGTGCACGGGACAGGGAATGGCAGAGGGAGAAGGAGACAGAGAATCTCAAGTAGACTCCCCACTGAGTATGGAGTCTGACATGGGGCTTGATCCCAGGACCCTGAGATCATGATCTGAGGGAGTTGACACCTTACCGACTGAGTTACCCAGGTGCCCTGATATTTTGATTTTCAAGTAGTACATTAACAAACGAAATGATAGTCTCTTTTCACTTTTTGTATTTTCCTCATTCCAAATTCACAAAGACCATTAGTATCAATAACTTATTTTTTGTCAAGATCAAATGCACAAGGTTCACCAATCAACCATCTAATGTCTATAACAAATAGCAATTAGTAGATTGTGCCTATAACAATAAGATATAATTTCTTAAAATTCTTGGTTTGATACTTTTGGCTCAACTTAAGATGATTTCATCTTAGTAACAGACATGTAATTAAGGATGGATTTTCAAAATCAGCACAAAACTCAAAAAATAATTTCCATAAAGAAGCAATATTCTCTGACTTCTTCTTCCACAGTTTAAGTTCAATTAGTCTATTTCCTAATGTACAATTTTGAACTGATCAGACTTCCACTAATTTCATGTCTCTTTCCAGACAGACTCAAAACTCTTCAAGGGCAGGGTCCAGGTTTGTCTTGTTTCCATTAGCCCCAGGGCCTTGGAGGGGGAGAAGTTTTCCAGAAGTATTTGATGAACAGACTTTGAAAGATATAAACCTAAATAAAAGGAGTTGTGAGATTTACAGATATTCAAGGGCAACACAGATCCTAAATAAAGATTATGTAACCAGCCAACCAAAAAAGATCCACATCATAGTTAAAAATAGCATAAAGATAGAAGAAAAAGTTATTTGCCTCAACCATCAGTCTGACAAAATCAAAGCATATGTTCTCTAAGCACAATTGCCAGAAGCCTCCAGAGTTTGTCTATCTTATGAATATTAGGCTCTGAGTCACAAAGCCAAAGCCTTGAAAAAATAACCACAAGTAACTTCTGAAATGGGATTACAATACTATATAGTCTGAAGGTATGTTATTACAGAAAACTTGACATTAGCAGATTCTCCCAGAATTCATTTTATTTCAAGAATCTTTTAGAAAGAATTATGAGATGGCGAATATCCTTAAACACACACACACACACACACACACACACACACACACACACACACAGGCAGACTTCCATTTGGACAATTCTTGAGAGAAATCCAAATCTTAATACTCTTCACTGAATATGTATGGTTTTTGGCATGTCTACACTTATGTAATCTACTACAGTTGAATTAAGTCTACTCATGAACTATCCACTTTCAGCAGAATTTTAACCAAAGTGGAAGGTTATACTTTTTCTAAATCAAATAAAAACAAAACAAAACTTTCCTAGCCACAAGGATGACTAATTAAAGTCATATGCTTTCTTATGTAAGCTTACATCTTTTGTCAAAGCAGGAGAGTATAAAAGGCAGTTCATTCATCAAATCAATATAACTAATACCCCCACAAGCCAGCCATTAGAAAATTTTTTCTGGGGTGCCTGGGTGGATTAGTTGGTTAAGCGACTGCCTTCAGCAGTCATGATCCTGGAGTCCTGGGATTGAGTCCCACATTGGGCTCCCAGCTCCATGTGGGGAGTCTGCTTCTCCCTCTGACCTTCTCCTCTCTCACTCTCTCTCGCTCAAATAAATAAATAAATAAAATCTTTAAAAAAAGAAAATGTTTTCTGTAAAAGGGCCGTATAGGTCATATTTGCAGTTTTGTGGGGCCTACAGGCTCTGTCACAACTACTCCTTCCTGCTGTTACATCATGAAAGCAGCCACAGATAATGTAATTGGATAAATGTGGCTATGTACCAATAAAATATTATTTACAGACCTTGGAACTTTATATAATTCTCATGTGTCACAATGCATTACCTTCTTCTGATTTTTTTTTCAATAATCTGGAAATGTAAAAACTATCCTCAGTTTGTAAGCCATATAAAAACAGGCCCAATGTGGCCGCTTAGCCATAGTCTACTAACTCCCAACCTAAACCAACTCTTTAATAAACTTGGTTTATACCACTTGCTAGTCATGTAACCTTGTCCTTACTCCACCAAAAAAAGCCCAAACAACAAACAAAACCCAACAAAAACAACACTCACAACTGAATTATAACATCTTAATTTGCAATTGGGAGTTAGAGAGCAGCTATTTTATTGGTGTAACAACGGTGGTGACAGCCAACATTTATTTTGAGCTTACAATGTTCCAACTAGTGTTCTAAACATTTTTTAAAGAGATTTAATTGAGAGAGAGAGAGAGAAAGAGAGAGAGAAAAAGACCATGCACAAACAGGAGAGGGGCAGAAGAGGAGGAAGAGAGAGAATCCAAGCAAATTCCCCAACCAGCACAGCACAACTGTGGTCTCCATCCCAGGATCCGGAGATCATTATCTAAGCCAAAATCAAGAGCTGATGCTTAACTGACTGAGCCATCCAGGTGCCCATAAATACTGTTCTAAGCATTGTAAATGTGTGCTAATTCATTTAATTCTCACCATTGTCTTGGGATAGATATTTTATAGATATCCCATTACCCTATTACAAATGAGGAACTAGGCACAGAGAGGTTAATTAATTGATCTAAGCTCACACAGCTTGTATCTGGTGAAGCTGAAGTTCAAGACAGGCCTTGGGTTCTGCTCTTAACCACAAATGCCCCAACCTCAGAAATTTCCCCATTCTTTTCTTAAAGTTCCCATTTCAAATGACAACTTTCAGAAATTAAAACACGCAGTGGAAAAAGCACATATGAAAAACAAAAGACAATTTTCAGAAATTAAAACTCATAATGAAAATAAGCATGTATGGAAAACAATGTAATATAGTTAATGCTGACAAGTAAAGAGCTAATCCTAAGGTCGAGCCTATACTGACAGCAAGAAAAACGGAAACTTGATTCAGATGGATTCAAGCTTCAGTGTTCTCCTGGAAAAATTAGCAGCAATGACTGCTGACTCCCTCCTGTGTGTATGCTGGCTGATGAGAACAGACATCGGTGAGAATGCCCGAGAAGAGGGTTGCAAAAGTCAGGTCATTATGATTCTCTCTAAATGACCCTTGATTCTCCTAATTTAAATTTGCCGCAAGCTTTGCTGTAAACAACGGCCTTTATAGATTTATAATGTTTCTCTTATTACTTGTACATTAGCAGTAAAATCCTAATGAAAAGGGAGATGCCTTTCTTGTAACAGAGTATAACCTAAATCACAAGTCATTTGTACGATCTCTTTTCTTTGCCAGGTCTTTACTTGTCAGTTGGTTCTATGTGCTGACATTCCAAATCTGAGCGAATGCCCAATAACTAACTCTTCAAGGGTCATTTGAAAAACAATTTTAGGGTACAGACTAAAATTTATTTCAGTGTAGTCTTAAATTGCCAAAGTGGCTTTTAGAAATTATAATAAAACACTACCGCTCTACATAACTGCAGAATAAAAACATCTTTGAAGAACCTGACATTTTAAGACTGGCTGGCCAAGGAAATAAGAATTGCTAAAACTGAATTCATTCCAATTATTCCTCACTGGAAGGTTAGCTACTTGCCAAAAAATTATTTCAGAGTCTATTTCCATTACTTACATCAAACTAAAGAAACCTAAATGACAGATGATCTCTGCAGCATTGGGGATCATCGGCAAGGCCAAGTACATTAAAATAAGACACTGAGGATGTAGACTAGGACAAAAGAGACTCCCAGAGAAAAATCTGTCTGGAAAATATATAAAAATCATTTGTCTAATTTTTTCAAACATTTTTTTAAACTTTGCCCCCAAATTTGCTACCAGTAAATTGCATACTTCTATATGATGCAGCTGCCTTGGTAAGAAAGAGCTATTTCTTGATAGAAAAAAAAAATCCCTTAATAGTACTTGAAGTTGTTCATAGCAAAGTATATACTGAAGGAATCTCTGGCTTAGCAATGGCACTCCAACCCATTCACGAGGGAAAGTCCAACATCCTCCTCACTTCCTAGATCTAGGTTTTTATCAAATCCCGTCAGTTTTAACTCCGAAACAGCCGTTAGATATGTCCCTATCTTCTCAGCTCCATTGCCAACTACCTGGTGCCAGTTGCTGCGTCATTCTCCGCAGAGACCACTGAATATTTAATTAACTGCTTCCTCTCCTGCTCTTTCTCTAACCAACATGGCCATAGTCCTGTTTTCAAAACATCGTTTAGAAAGCGCCATCGCAGAATGAAAACCACTGGACGTCACAGCACGCCTGTGAGGTTTTGCACGGTCTCGCCTCAGCCTGCTCCTCAGTTACATCCTGCACTCTTCACCTTCACCTTCTGTGTCCCAGCCGCACAAGCCTTCCTGCAGTTTCCTGAACACAGCATGCCTCTGTCCGCGGAGTCTTTACATCTGCTGGTTCCCTTTCCCTGTAATGCTGCTTTTCTTCTGGATAACTTGGCTTCATCCTTCAGATCTTAAGGCAGGATCAACTCCTTAGGAGAACTGACTGACCTAGTTTGGCTCAGACACTATTAACAACCTCAGTGAACTCTGGACTTTTTTTTCCTCAGAGCACCTACCACAATTGTAATTTTACTTAGATAATGTCTGGTGTCCTCAATACACAAGAAGCTCCAGAAGGCAGTAGTCATATCCCTTTGTGTTCATTCGGTACCCTAAACATCTGGACAATAACAGAATACCTAGGAGGAGCTCAGTTAATATCTATTTACTTGTATTTGTGATAAAATTCACATACCATAAGATTCACCCTTTTAAAGTGTCCAATTTGGTGTGTGTGTGGTTTTTTTTTAAAGATTTTATTAAAATAAAAATTATTTATTTTTTTAAAAAAGACTTTTAAAGAGAGACACAGCAAGAGAAGGAAGTGGGGAGTGGGAAAGGGAGAAGCAGGCTTCCCGCTAAGCAGAGAGCCTGATGTGGGGCTCGATTCCAGGACTCTGGGATCATGACCTGAGCCGAAGGCAGATGTTTAACAACTGAGCCACCCAGGTGCCCCACAATTCAGTATTTTATAGTATATTCACAAAATCATACAATCTCCACACCATCTATTCCAGAATATCCCATCACCCTAAAAAGAGAAACCTCATACCTATTAGCAGTCACCTATCTGCTTGGCCCTGGAAATCATTAATCTACTTTGTTTGTATAGATTGACCCATTCTGAAAATTTCATGTTAGTGGTATCATACAATATGTGGCCTATTCGTGTCTGACTTCTTTCACTTGGCATAATGTTTTCAAGGTTCATCAGTGTTATAGAATGTACCAGTACTTTCATTCCTTTATGTTGCCAGATAATAAGCCATTGTATGGATATACCACTTCTGTATAGTCATCGACTGACTGACAGACATTTGGGCTGTTCCACTTTTCGGCCATTATGAAGAATGCTGCTATGAACATTTGTGCACAAGTTTTTGTGTGGACATATTCATTTCTCTTGAGTATATACTTAAGAATAAAATGAATATATTCTACACAAGTATAGGCTGGGTCACAGGGTAACTCTATGCTTCATCTTTTGAGGAATAGCCAGACTTTTCCAAAGCAGCTGTCCATTTATATTCCCATCAGTAATATAGGAGGTTTCCAATTTCCATGTATTCTTACTGAATCTTTTTTTTTGGTCCATTTTTTAAATTATGGCCATCCTAATGGGTGTGAAGTGGTATGTCACTGTGGCTCTAATCATTATGATGTGGGACACCTTGTCGGGTGCTCACGGGCAATTTGTGTATCTTTGGAGAAATATCTATTTAAAGCCTTTGCTCACTTTAAAATGGTGGTTTCTTTTTGTTATTGAGTTGTAAGAGTACTTTATATGTTCTCAGTCCAAGTCCCTTAGCAGATATGTGATGCTGTCCCATTCTGAGAGATGCCTTTTCACTTTCTTGATGGTATCCTCTAAAGCACAAAAGTTTTCATTTTGAACTTTTTTTTTATTCCTCATGCTTTTCATGTCAAACTAAGAAATGATCGCCTAATCCAAGGTCATAAGGATTTCAAACTATGTTTTCCTTTCAGAGTTCTATACAGTTTCAGTTTTAGCTCTTACATTTAGATCTTTGATCCATTTTGAGTTAATTTTTGAATATCATGTGAGATAGGGATCCCCTTTCATTTGCTTTCATATGGCTACCCACTTGTTTCAAGACCGCTGGTTGATAAGACTGTTCTTTCCCCCCGCTGAAATGTCTTCACATTCTTGTTGAAAATCAATTTGCCATAGATGTAAGGGTTTATTCAGGACTCTCAATGCTATTCCATTGACCTGAATGTCTAGCCTCTTGTCACTACCACGCTATCTTGTTTATCGTATCTTTAAATTCTGAAATTGAGAAATGTGAGTCTTCCTCTGTTTTCTTTTCTAAGATTGGTTTGGCTATTATAAGTCCCTTGCATTTCCATATGAATTTTAGGATCAGCATGTCAACTTCTACAAAAAATGGCAACTGGGATTTTCACAGAGATTGCTTTGAATCTATTGATCAATTTGGGTGTATTGCCATCTTAACAATATTAAGTGTCCCAATTCAAGGGGATTAAGAGATACAGACTTCCAATTGTAAAATAAGTAAGTCACAGGGATGAAAAGTACAGCACAGGGAATATGGCCAATAATACTGTAAGAACTTTTATGGTGACAGATGATAACTATGCTTATTGTGGTGAGCATTTCATAATGTATGTAATTGTCAAATCACCATGTTGTACAATTGAATCCATATAATACTGTATATCAACTACACTTCAATTAAAAAACTCTAAGATGTCTCTCAATTTATTTGTCTTTACTGTCTAACAATGTTTTAAATTTTAGTGTATAAGTCTTGTATTTCTTTTGTTAAACTTACTGCTAAGTATTTATTCTTTTTGATGCTATTATAAATGCAACTGTTTTCTTAATTTCACTTATGGAGTATTCACTGCTAGTATACATAAATATAATTGATTTTTATACTGTCTGTGTATTTTTTAGCCCTGCTAAAACTTGTTTATTAATTCTAAGTTTTTTCAGTTAATTCCTTAAGGTTTTCCATATTCAAGACCATATATCTGTAAATAAAAAACATTTTATTTCTTTTTTGATTTGGATTTTTTTTTTTTACCCCTTTTCCTTGCCTAAATGCCCTTAATAGAAGTGGCAAGAGAACACATCCTTATGTTCATCCCAATCTTAGGAGAAGAGCTTTCAGTCTGTCACTGGTAAGTATGAAGTGAGCTGTGGAACTTCTGTAGTTCCCACCTATTTCTACATTGTTGAGTGTTTTCATCATAAAAGGAATATGGATTTTTGTCAAAGGTTTTTTCTGTGTTTATTAAATGATGCTCACATGGCTTTTATTTTATTAATGTATTACATTGATTGAAAACAATCTTGCATTTATGATAAAATCATCCCATGTGGACTTTGTTTGCAATCTTCTTTATAGTTACTAGATTTGGTTTGCTAGTATTTTGTTTGCAATTTTTGCATTTGTATTTATAAGGAATATTGATCTGAAGTCTTCTTGTGTTGTCTTTGTCTGGTTTCAGCATCAGGATATACAGGCCTAATCAAATGAATTGGAAAGTATTTTCTCCACTTCTAATTTTTAGAAGACTTTGTAAAGCATTGGTATTAATTTTTCTTTATAGCTTCAATAGACTTCACATGTGAAGCCATCTGGGTTTGGGTTTTTTTACTCTGTGAGAACGTTTTTATTATAATTCAATCACTTGTCAGCTCAGGTTTTCTATTTCTTGAGTTAGTTTTGGTAGTTTTTGTCTTTTAGGAATTTGTCCATTTCACCTAAGTCACCTAATAATATTTTGGCATACGATTATTTCTAGTGTTCCTTTATAATCCTTTTTTACTTCTGTAAGATCAGTAGTAATGCACCCTCTTTCACTGCTGATCTTACTAACTTGAATATTCTCTCTTTTTTTTTTTGGTCAGTCTAAAGATTTGTCAGTTTTATTTAAGATCTTTTAAAGAACCAACTTTTGCTTTCATTGATTTTCTCTTTTATTCTAATTCTTAAATTTATGCTTTAACCTTTATTTGTTTTTTCTTTCTATTTGCTTTGGTTTGCTCTTCTTTTTCTAGGTTCTCAAGGTAGAAGGTTCATTTACTGATTTGCAATCTTTTTAAAAAACACAGATATTTACAGCTATATATATTTCCCTCTAAATGCTGCTTTCTTGAGCTGCATCCTATAAATTTTGGTATGTTATATTTTAGGTGAATTTATGTCAAGGTATTTTCTAATTTCCCTTGTAATTTCTTCTTTGACCCACTGCCAATTTAGGAATGTGTTGTCTAATTTCCATATATTTGTATGTTTCCCAAATATCCTTCTGTTACTTATTTTTAATTGTATTCTACTGTGGTCAGAGAAAATACTTGGTATGATTTCCATCCTTTTTACATTCATTGAGGCTTGTTTTATAGCCTAATGGACAGTCTATTCTGGAGAATGATCCATATAAGCCCAAGCTGTTCTAATGTATTTAAGAGGGTGCTCATCTTTTTAAGTGTACATCATTCCATTTCATATTACCCTAATACTTTTACCTAATGGAAAAGTATGCAGAATAAAGTTCTCAGTTTGGATCTGCTCTTAAACACATCTGTTCTAAAAAAAACTCTAAGTACAGCAAAGTAGGAAAAAAATGTAACTATTCTAGGTTTCCTAATTAATTTCATATTTATCTCATGGGTGCAAATAAAGGATCGTAAAACACCTTGCAAATAAAAAAATCAATACAGAGTGCACAGTGAAATGTGAAAACGTTACTTTAGACAATTAGTACTAAAATTGTTTGCCCAAGCACTTTCTAGAAGAAAGATCCTACCATTTGATATAACCAAAATAAATGTTATGATTAAGAAACTTTGTTAATGACATTGATACTCTGGGAAGTCATATGCATTAAAGATTATTTTAAAGTAGGCCGTATGAGGCAAGTCTGAAAAATAGGACAATACACACAAATTATATAATGTTTTTATTATTATATGTGATGTCTCAAAATGTCTAGAAAAGAAACTTGACTTGTTTCAACTTAGAAAAAATAATTGAATTTTCAAACTTAGGAGATAAACACAAAGCAATATTTATATATCATAAAGGCCACATCCACATTTCTTGGAAAAAAAACACACAGCACTGGGATCTTAAGCAAAATCACAAAGATATTTGCCTTATTCTACTGTACAATACAAAAGCTTACACTTCAGTAGAGTACTAGGATTTCTCTGTACAGGGGTATAACTTAATGACTACTGAATTACTTAAAGTTACAAATCCAAAGATACGCTTAACTTTTGATTCTATTTATTTATTTATTTATTTAAAGATTTTATTTATTTGAGAGAGATCACAAGTAGGCAGAGAGGCAGGCAGAGAGAGGGGGGGGGAAGCAGGCTCCCCGCTGAGCAGAGAGCCTAATGCAGGGCTCGATCCCAGGACCCTGAGAGCATGACTTGAGCCAAAGGCAGACGCTTTAACCCACAAAGCCACCCAGGTGCCTCCTTAACTTTTGATTCTGATTATTATATCATGAACACTCAGCACCTCACACTTACTATCCATGAGCTGCTACTAAATTATTGCCATCTTTATCTTTACTTGGTAACAGAAAAATCAGACTCTAAGGTACATCAAAAATCTTTAACTGATCTCATGGTTCTGGGCTGACATTTTATATTTCCAAAAAATAGAACCCAAAGTCCAAACCTAATACCTGGAATGATAAATGTCAGAAATAACTTTTCCTTTAATTTTATTTTCCCAGTCCTTATTTCTACTCACTCCTCTTCACTTTCACCTTACATCTAGCCTTACATCACATATCCTCTTACTGAAAGTAATAAAAACACTTTTCTTCAAAAAGATTTTATTTATTTTTTTCAGGGAGAGGGAGAGTGAGCACAGTGGGGGAAGGAGAGGGAGAGAGAATCTCAAGCAGACTCTGCACTGAGCGTGGAGCTTAATATGGGCTCTATCCCATAACCCTGAGATCATGACCTCAGCTGAAACCAAGAGCAGATGCTTAACCAAATGAAACACCCAGGTGTCCCCAAAACACTTTTCTTCTTTTTTTTAAAACACTTTTCTTCTTAATACTGCATACTGAATCATTTTCAAACTTGTAAGAGGTAGTGTTAATGATATGAGGGTGCTTCCCATCTCAAATTAATGAACTGACTGTATGATCTAACTAAGGGAAAAAAAATTAAGTACAGCAAAGGTATTATAGAAGGAGCTGTGGCTTATGCAGTCATAGTAACCATCACAGACCACAGGCCTGAATCTAATAATGTATTTGCCATGCTGTTACCTCATGCCTTCTTCCAATTTTGACAGCCACAGCACAATATATCCACACAACTATGGCATGTAAAAGGCAGGGAGAACAACAGGGATACAAAGGGATTTTTGAAACTGTCTTCATGACCAAAATAAAGGGAATGACAGGCACACTTACTCATATTCAGTATGCCTGGCTGGGTCTTCTTTCACAATAATTCTTGAGGCTCCCTAGGTTCAACTAACCACTTCTGAAGAAGCAAGGTCCTAGAACACTCCGTATTCCTCCCATGCCTGGGACACGCTGGATGCTGAAAGACTTAAGGCCTTCCTAGAACACGCTTACCATGAGCAAGAGTGGGAAAGAAGATTCAGTGAGGCTATAAGCACAGGAAAGAGGAAAGGTCATACTTAAAGTGGTTACAGATAGCAGGCTGCATGAATCTCTAGAGAGAAAGATGAAGAACATTAGTGTTAGAGAAGACAAGAGCTGATGGATGCTTAAGAAGAGACAAGAGGACTGTGCTTCAGCAAATGCTGAGATTCCTCTAGTTCTCCTGTATACATCTAGAAGAATCTGGTAATGTCAAAACATCATTTTCTCCCAGTTCAGGAAAAAGCCTCCTACAGTAACAGGTGGGAAATGAGGCAAAAATATAGTAGAAGACAGTAGCAGGCACTTCCAAATCTGATCAGACTGAAAATAAAAAAAGAACCTATTCAGTACAAAAGACTCTCAGCAGGGATTTGGTAGCATGTTGGATGGAGAACCATATCTTATAAAGGGAGTAGAGAGGAACTTTGTCTTTTAGCACTAATACAGGACTCCTCTTTGAAAATCATTGGTTTAAATAAAGTCTTTAGTTGTGCTTTTGTAAAATATACTTAGATCTACAGAAACACATTATCCTTTCACACAGAGTATTCTTGATAGAAATGATAAAATATATATAATTTTAGGGGTGCCTGGATAGCTCAGTCAGGCGGCCAACTCTTGGTTTCAGCTCAGGTCATGATCTCAGGGTCATAGGATGGAGTGCTGCATCTGGCTCCATGCTCAGCAGGGAGTCTGCCTGAGATTCTCTCTCTTCCTCTCCCTCTGCCCCTCCCCCCACTAGCACACACGTGCTTGCTTGCTCCCCCTCAAATAAATCTATATATATATATAGTTTTAAAGTATCTTTTAAAGAAATTTTGTGTATACATTGCTTTTGTTAAGCCAATTCTAAATTAATAGGATTAAAACTGAAGCTATTGTGTTCAATGTATCTTTTGTATCAAAAATCAAGACTAAAATTTTATATATTCTAGAGTTGAAAATATCCAGGGAATCACTACAAAAAGTATCAAAATCTTAGAGTAATATGGTTCCAGTAAATAGAAATTTTCATAATTTAAAAAATCTGAACTAAGGAATAAATATAATACATCAATTATGATCCATACTTCTCAGCTACATTAAATAACTTTAAAGTTTAATTGGGTAAGAGAAAGTAATCTCTTGGTAGGTTAAAAAGGTGGGAGTCACTGTTATTTCATTTATCTATTTAGTAAAGGTTTGCAAAAAAGTATAAAATTTTATTAAAAATCCCTGACCAAATAAAATGTGCCCCACAGTATCATTAGAGCTGCAGTGTCCAGCACTTTTTCACTATTTACTTAGTGACTACCTCTGGAGTATATACAGTGAACAGTTCACTTAGATATATACAGGTTCTGCCCTTAAAAAAACTACTTAAAGACTTGGTGGTGGAAAAAAGGTCTTGTAGGATAAATAAAATGTATGAAAACATGTGAATCGCCACAAGATTCTTTCAATGAAAAAATTTAAATCACCACAAATGTTGTTTTTTTCAGTTTTGAGGTATAACTGACAAAACTACAAGATATTTAAAGTATATAAAGTAATAATTGATACATGTATACATTGTGAAAGAATCCCCCCGCATCAAGTCAATTAACACATCACCTCATACATGTAATCCCCCCCTTTTGTGGGCAAGAACATTTAAGTTCTAATTGCTCAGTAAATTCAAAATGATACATCAAAGTCACCATATCATATATTAGATCCTCAGACTTTATTCATTTAACAACTGAAAGCTTGCACCCTTTTACCAACCTCTCCCTATTTCCCAGACACCCCAACCTTTGGCAGCCACTTTTCTACTTTCGACTTTATCTATCAGTTCAATTTTTTTTCTCTTAGATTCCACATTTATCTTTCTCTCTCTCTGGCTTATTTCACTTAGCATAATGCTCCCCAGATTTATCTATCCATTTGTTGCCACAAATGACAGAATTTCCTGTATGTGTCTATGTATACATGTATTTTCTCCAAATTATGCCAGTTTTTATTAAAATAACTTATTTGTAGGACACGGAATTACCTTTTTTTCCCTACTGGAAATATATATTCAGTATACAGCTAGCAATTCATCTGGTCTTGGTATGATAAGACAGAGACAAATCCAATCTAAATGACTAAAAGGACACTGAAAACTTACCTACAACTTTAAATAATAGGTTAATTGTAGTATTTAAAAAAACTAGCCAACTGATATTTTAATTACCTATCATTTTATGTGCATATATGTGAAAGCTAAAAATCAAAGTAGATTTTGATGAAATACCACTCAACCATAAAAAATAAACTACCAATGCATGCAATTATTTGGATAAATATTAAGGGAATTATGCTAAATAAAAAAGTCAATCCCCAAAGATTATATACTGTTAGATTCCATAATACTGAAATGAAAAAATTATAGAAATAGAGAACAAATTAGTGGTTGCCAGGGGCTAGGGATGAGAAGTTGGGGTAGGTGAGCATGGTTATAAAGGGGCATTGAAGAATCCTTGTGATGGAACTGTTCTCTTCTTGACTGTGGTAGATATAGGAAGCTACTCAAGTGATAAGGTCATAGAAACTAAATGTATACATATGCAAATGAGTCCAAATAAAACTAGGGGAATCTTAGTAAGACCTGAATTGTATTGATGTATCATCTGGATGGTATTCTAGATGTTACCCTTTTGGGGAAAATGCGTAAAGATTACCTTGAGTGCCTATTATTTCTTAAAACTACATGGGAATTTGGGGTGACTGGGTGGCTCAGTGGGTTAAAGCCTCTGCCTTCGGCTCAGGTCATGATCTCAGGGTCCTGGGATCGAGCCCCGCATCGGGCTCTCTGCTCGGCGGGGAGCCTGCCTCTCCGTCTTTCTCTGCCTGCCTCTCTGTCTCCTTGTGATCTCTCTCTCTGTGTCAAATAAATATATAAATTATTAAAAAAAATAAAAACTACATGGGAATTTATGATTATCCCAAACTAAAAAGCTTAATAAAAAAATAGCTTCAAGGTGCTCAGAGCATATTCTCAAAGACAGTTATTAAATTGTCTACCCATGACTACAGAATTCCAGTTTCTTAAAGTAATCTTCCTCCAGTTTATCTACATTCCACTTCAGATGGTGTCAAACCCACAAAGAAAGGCAGATTTCAGCAAAGGGAGAAATGTCTTGAGGTTGTAAAGAATGCAATAAAAACATATTAATATTTTAAAAAGCAGATCTTGAAATGTACTTGAAGGTTTGAGATCATAATGACATAAACAAGTATTTATGACCTAAGAAGAACTGCCTCCTTTGGTACTTTGAAGTATTTAAAAAAATCATATAGAATTAAATTACAAAGCTAAGACACTTGTTTATGCAGCTGGTCTTTTTTAAAATTGAGGAACTTTAAACCTACAATTCTAATAGGCTTACTGGTGACACCCCAATCCTTTGAAAAATAAATGAAATATCATAAATCATCTGACAGTTCTTAAGCTTAGATTTTTATCATCACTCAGACGCTTTAAAAATAAAAAGCAATATGAAAGGATAGGATCTTGTTTTGTGCCTTATAAAGTTTAGGATAGAAAATAAATCATACTATTAAACGTCATTTTGAACTCTAACTTCAATACTTAGGATTGAATTGGCATGATATTCTTGAGTAATTCCTATGAGAATTCATGCAAGTAGAGTAGCTTTTCTTACAAAATATTTCAGAACTCTGGCACTTCCTGTGATAAATGAAGCAATAAGGCTTTGGAATTGCAACTGGGTATATTTAAGTACTTCATATAGGCAACCAGACTGTCATCCTGCTGGATATGTAGCACTATGAATTTATTATTTGGCATCCAAAGGAATGTTTGAATACTTATAAAGAGTAAAGGGTTGGGATAAGCCCTTTTAATTTTAAGCTACAAATTCAGGACCACATTAGAGCTACAGAGTTCAACCTTTATTTTCTGGCAAGTTGATGTAATGAAAAATATTCTCGGATTTTTCAGGGTTGAAATGAAAAATCTATTAATACCTCAGAAATGTTTAAGATTCAACAAAAGAACAGTAAGATCTATGTGTTAGTCATAGCGTCCTAAGAATTTTTTTTTATCATAGTTAAGTTTCAAGAAAATAAATTATGGGACACATTCTCCATGACCTGATTATAAGGTATCTTTATGATCGGTCAATGATCAATTCAAGTGACATTCCAATTCATAAAAGTATCCTTCAGAAGTCCCCTAGAGTAGCAATAGGGGAGTGAGGTCAAAGCTGGACCTATATAAGATTGTCATCATTTTAGATCTCAGTGGTTTTTAAATTCATTTTTAAGATACAACTATCAAAGTGGTAGCCTCCCAATAAGGGCTTAACTAATGTCACATCCCTATCGGGCTGTGTACAGGCATTTGATAAACATATGAATATGGCTAACTTGTTAAATTTTGCATAGCACTGCAATCACTACAATTTTCGTACTGTAATTTCATTACAATTACTGCAATTTTCATTCTAGGAATGAAAAATTCTTAGATTTTAAAATGTATAGTTTGTTCCTCGTAAAATTATCAACCATTCAATATATGCCAAAGAATATTTTACCATGTGTAAGTTATAAAGAGAAATAATAAACACTCTTTCCACTAGCCACTTTAGGGAATAAAACCTTACTAGTAATTTTGAAGTTGCCTTTATAGGCTTTTTCATTCCAATTCCAATCCTCCTTGCCATGCCTTCTTCCCATACACTGAGTTTATTTTCTTTGCTTTCCTTTATAAGAAATGTATCCTTACTCAACATAGCTTGTAATTTTTCAAGATTTTGGATGAAATTATATTGGTTGGAATCATATTGGGGGTATTCTTAAATGTTCATGAGATTCATCTGTGATGGTATGTTTGAGTAGAGCAAAATTTATGCCTTCTCCTATTGATGGATATTTCAGTTCTTTTCAGTTTTCTGGAATATTGTCATATATGTTTATCTGTGTACACTTATAAAAGTTTCTATGCCTCAACATGGAATCAGTTTCTTGGCATATGCACGAGTTATTAGATAATGACTAACTGTTTTATATGGTTGATCCAATTTACACTACCACTAGTAAGAGTGAGAGAGTTCAGGATACTCCCTTGCAACACTTGCCTATCTGGTGGATATAAAATAGTATCTCTTTGTGATGTTTTTAAAGCTCTTTTTTTTTCTTCTTTTTGAAGTAAGATTTACATAAAACAAAATGTACCAATCTTAAGTGTACCATTCCATCTGTTTTTACAAATGCCTATATCTTGCAATCCAAACCATTACCATCACCTCAAAGAACATTCCTTCATAATCCTTCCCAGTTAATTCCTGCCCATTCCCTAGACAAAACCACTATATTTTTTTCCCTCATAAGAGTTGCTTGTACTCAATCTTCATAAGAATGTAATACTGTACTGTATGTATTCTTTTATATAAGATTTCTTTCACCTAATATAATGAGATTCATCCATGCTGTTGTCGGTATTAATACTCTGTTTCAATTTACTGCTGAGTAGTATTACCTGACCCCCAAAGTCATGAAGTTAATCTCTGATTTTTTTTTTTTTTGCCCCAAAACCTTATGGTTGCAGCTTTTAAATTTAGTAATATAATCCATCTCAACTAATTTCTGTGCTTGGTGAAATGGAGGAATTGAGATTTTTTTTTTCTCATATGGATACCCAGTTGTTCCAGCAGTATTTATTGAAAAACTCTCCTTTCCCCCTTGGGTTGCTTTGAATCTTTGTTTGGAATAAAATGACCAAATAACTGTGGGTCTATTCTTGCCTCTCTGTTCAGTTGCATTTATCTTTTTGTTGATCCTTTCAGCAGCACCACACTGTTTTGGTTATTGTAGTGTACGGTTATGTTGTGAAGTCAAGGTCTCCAGCTATGATTTTATGATTGTTTTAGAAATTCTTAATCTTTAATATTTCCACACAACTTGTAGAATCACTTTGTCAATTTTATTTAAAAAGCCTGTGTGCAAAACAAACAAAAAAAGCTTGTGTGAATATGGTAGGGATTATGTTCTATCTATAGATCAATTTGCAGATAACTGTCCTCTAATTGAGTCTTCCAATCCATGAATATGTCATGTCTCTTCATTTATGTAAGTATTCTTTAACTTTTCAGTAATGTTTTATTGTTTTCCATGTAGAGAGCCTACGGGTCTTTTGTTTAATGCATTTTTTTAAAAGATTTTTTTTATTCATTTGAGAGACAGAAAACACAAACAGGGAGGAGAAGCAAAGGAAGAGGCAGAAGCAGACTCCCCACTGAGCAGGGAGCCTGATTAGGGGCTCAATCTCAGGACCCTGAGATGACAACCAAAGCAGAAGGCAGATGCCCAACCAACTGAGCCACCCGGGCACCCTATTTAATGTATTCTT
>CM053611.1:114313364-114339742 GCA_028646535.1 Procyon lotor
CCCTATTTAATGTATTCTTAAATACTGTATAATTTTATTAAAAATGGGGAAAAGAAAAAAAAAATGGGGAAAAGGATTATTACTGATAATCTTAATTCAAAAATAGTCATTACTTATTAGGGCCGCTCTATCATATACTCTATCTTTGGAAATATTAAATACATCAAATTCTGAGCAATTTTGTTTAATAGTAGTACATTCTGTATAGTAAGACAAGAATTTCTAAAAATGGGACAAGAACTCTACAAGTTGGCAGTAAAATAAAGAAATGGATATAGTCCAAGAGCATACATGCTGGAAACAGGGTCAGGACATTTCTTTAATCTACTCTCACTTGAAGTATATTCTATGATGGGTCAAAAAGGGGGTTAGCTATATGATGACCTCTGTCTAGAATTGTCTAGAATCTAGATCCTTGAAGCACGGACTCTTTGCTAACTATTCCAAAGCCAACTCTTTTTTTTTTTTTTTTCACTTGTGGCCTATATAATCATGACAAAGCATTTCAAAAAAGTAAAGCAAGTAGTAGTTAGCTTTGAGTTTAGAGCACGAGTTATTAGATAATGACTAATAAAATTCTTATTGCAGATGTAACACATATAGCAGATGTAACACAGCTCTTTGGTCTCTGCTAAAGACAGACCTGATTCTGAAGGCTCTTAGGTTTCCCACTTGGCCTTCATTCTATGGCAACTTGTTTGTTTCACTTCTTCCACTTCACTATTACCTCCTTTCCCCATTCTCTGCTTCTTCCTGGCATCATTAATTTCATTTTCCATACCTTCACTCTCTGATTCTTCAGACATCTGTATTTATCAGGGTCTAAGAATGAATAGATCAAATTTCTCATCATCACCGCACCAACCCTAAAAGGTATCCCTCGTGGCTTTCCCTCTATTTTTTAAATTTTGAATCCAGTTAGTTAATATAGTGTCATATTAGTTTCAGGTGTACAACATAGTGATTCAACAATTCCATACATCACCCAGTCACTATCATGACAAGTGCCCTCCTTAATCCTCATCTACCTACTTAACCACCATCCTCCTCCTCACCGGTAACCATCAATATGTTCTCTATAATTAAGAGTCTGTTTCTTGGTTTCTCTCTCTCTCTTTAAGATTTATTTATTTATTTGGAAGAGAAAGCGAGAAAGAGCATGGGAAGGGCAGAGGAAGAGGGAGAGAGAATCTCAAGCTGACTCCATGTTGAGCATAGAGCCTGATGCAGGGGTTCAATCTCATGATCCTGAGATCAGGATCTGAGCCAAACCAAGAGGTAGATGCTTAACCAACTGTGCTACCTGGGCACGCCTCCTTTTTTTTTTTTTTCCCCTTTTTCATTTGTTTTGTTTCTTAAATTCCACATGAGTAAAATCATATGGTATTTATCTTTCTCTGACTTATTTTGCTTAGCATTACATTCTCTATCTCCATCCATGTTGTTACAAATGGCAATATTTCATTCCCTTTGATGGCTGAATAATATTCCATTGTACATCTACTCCATGTCTTCTTTATCCATTCATCTATCAGTGGACACCTGGGTCGCTTCTGTAATTTGGCTCTTGTAACCAATACTGCTATAAATACACAGGTACATGTACCCCTTAGAATTAGTGTTTTGAATCCTTTGGGTAAATACCTACTAGTGTGATTACTGGATTATAGGGAAGTTCTATTTTTAACTTTCTGAGGAACCTCCATACTGTCTTCCACAGTGGGGGCACGAGTTTGCATTCCTATCAATAGTGTATGAGGGTTCCTTTTCCTTCACATCTTTGCCAACATCTGTTGTTTTTTGTGTTCTTGATTTTAACCATTTTGACAAGTTTGAGGTGATAGCTCACTGTACTTTTGATTTGCATTTCCATGATGGTGAGTAATGATGAACATCTTTTCACGTTATCTGTTCAAGCTTTCTGCCCATTTTTTAATTGGACTATTTGGTTTTTGGATGTTGAGCTATATCAGTTCATTATTATGTTTTAGATACTTTATTAAATATGATGAGAACGAATATGATTCCCCTTACTGAATATGTCATTTGCAAATATCTTCCCCCACTCTATAGGTTGCCTTTTACTTTTGGTGATTGTTCCCGTCAATGTGCAGAAGCTTTTTATTTTGATGTAGCCTCAACAGTTTACTTTTGCTTTTCGTTTCCCTTGCCTCAGGAGACATATCTAGGAAAAAACTGCTATGTCAAAAAAATTGCTGATGTCAAGGAATTTACTGCCTGTGTTCTCTTCTAGGATTTAATGGTTTCGGGCCTCATATTTACATCTTCAATCCACTTTGAATTTATTTTTGTGTATGGTATAAGAAAATGGTCTTTTTTCTTTTTATTTGCACATAGCTGTCCAGTTTTCCCAACCATTTATTAAAAAGACTGTTAGTTTCCCACTAGATATTCTTTCCTGCTTTGTTGAGATTAACTGGCCATAAAGTTGTCAGTTTATTTTGGGTTTTATATTCAGTTCTTTTGATCCAGGTGTCTATTTTCGGCTAGTATCATACTGCTTTGATTACTACAACTTGATAATATAACTTGAAGTCTGGAATTATGCCTTCAGCTTTGCTTTTCCTTTTCAAGACTACTTTGACTATTTTCAGTCTTTTGTGGTTCCACACAAATTTTAGGACTGTTTATTCGAGTTCTGTGACAAATGTTGGTATTTTAATAGGGATTGCATTAGCTGTGTAGATTGCTTTGGGTGATACAGACATTTTAACAATACTTGTTCTTTCATTCCATGAGCATGGAATGTCTTTCCATTTCTTTGTGTCATCTTCAATCTTTTTCATCAATGTTTTATAGTTTTCAGAGTACAGTTCCTTCATCTTTTTGGTTAGGTCTATTCCTAGCTATCTTATTGTCTTGGATGAAACTGAAAATGCAATTGTTTTCTTAATTTCTCTTTCTGCTCCTTCATTACTGGTGTATAGAATTTCTGTACTTTGATTTTGCATCCTGCAGTTATACTGAGTTTGTGTATCAGTTCTAGCATTTTTTTTTGTATGTGTGTGAAGTCTTTTGGGTTTTCTATATATGCTAACCTGTCATCTGCAAATCGTGAAAGTTTTATTTATTCCTTACCAATTTGGATGCTTTTTATTTCTTTCTGCTGTCTGACTGCTGTGGCTAGGACTTCTACTATGTTGAATACAAGTGGTGAGAGTGGCCATCCTTGTCTTGTTCCTACTCAAATTTTTCCCCATTGAGGACGATGTTAACCATAGATTTTTCATATATAACCTTTATTATGTCAAAATATGTTCCCACTAAACCTACTTTGTTGAGGGTTTTTACCATGAATTGAAGTTGTATTTTGTTAAATGCTTTTTCTGCATCTATTGAAATGGTCATGTGTTTTTTATCCTCTCTTATTAATGTGAAGTATCACATTGATTGATCTAATAGTGAACCACTCTTACCTGCTAGCAGGTTAGGAAGCTACTGTCTGTGCATGCTGCCTCCTGCAGGTGGCTTTGTTTATGCTGGCGGATGGCGGAGGAAAATGGCACCTGCCAGCTCTCTTGTTTTCAGAGAAGTCCCCCAATACAGCACTGAAATCAACAGACAGATCTGTCTCCTGTTTGCCCCTGGTGTTGTGTGAACTGCTGTTTTTATGTTGCCTCTCCATGTAGGCTGCTATCTCTTTAAGGGCAGAGACCCAGCTATTACTCATCCTCTTGGCTCACCCACTAAGTCCACTGACTTTTAAAGCTCCAGGTTCCAAGTCCCACTGGTTTTACAAACTCCAATTCAGCCTCTCTGGTTTTTAAAGTCAAATGCTATGGGGATTAGTCTTTCCTTTGTGAGCTTCTTGTTTCAAGAGACCATTTCTCTGCCTTATCCATGCACACAGCTCCTTCCCTCCTGCAGGTAGCCTCCCTCCATCTCTCTAACCTTCCTAACTTTTCAGATGCAGCTCCTTCTCTATATTTAGTTGTGGAGTTTGTTCCACCAGTCTTCGGATCACTCTCTGGTTTACTGCCTTGGATGTGAATGATATCTAGTTGTAAATGTGGAACAGGGTAATAAGCTCAGGTTCCCACTCTGCTATCTTCTTGGCTTCACTTTTTAAGTCTTTTCTCCATATGCTTTTCCTTAACTTTCTTCATATACTCTTCTTAGTCAAATTTGTCCTCTTCCTAAAGGCCTTTCTTCTGCTTTATTAAGGTTGCTACTGGTATAATCCTCTTCCTTGGTATCTTCATAATACATTTCTACATTGGCGGTCACTGGTGAGCCAATTTCCCTTCATTACTAAACATTATTTTCTTACTCACTTAAAGTGTTTTCATTACATTGTTTCTGTGATTTCTTTGATTTTCTGTCCCTCATCAGTATTAGGAGGCCTTTTGGTTTTTACCACTTTTTCTTCCAGTTTCCCCCCATCTGCCTCTCTTCCTCTTCCTTTTATTATTAATACCACTGGTCAGCCTATGCTCTTCTGCTTCTGATCTCTTTCTACCTGCCTGAATGATGGACATTTTCTCACTGCAATAAGCTCAAAATTCTACTTAGTCATTGTTAAGGCTCATTAATAATTCTTTAGTTAGTTCTTTCTACATTTTCTGAAGAAATCTTATCCATGGTGTCAGCAAGACCAAAAGATTACACATCTGGGTAAAGGTAACTTATTCAAATCAAATGCTTCTTCATCATTCATCATATATACTAACACATGTAGAAAACAAAATACCTGCGAGCTCTTCTAATTGTTGATCTTGGGCTAAAAATGACTCCATTTTTTTTCTTCTAGATATTAGTAAGGTTTTCTGGATTTTTATTTCCTTCAAAGGTACTTTCTTCTCAAGAAGATGCTATACTATCTTTTTTTTCCCCTGGAAAAAGCAAAATTAATAAAGCTTCATCATCTATTTGGCAGGTCTATCTGCTCTGTAAATATGAATTGGTAGCCTCCAGACAATCAAACTGAAGAGCCTGATTCTTGGCCTGGATATCCAAAACTCTGGCTGAAGTATGAAAAGCAAAGAGCACTGTTAGCTCTCTTGCAGATAAACTTATTGCAGTCTTCCATTTTTCTTATCTGTTGCTGTCAACCATAGAAGTCAAGAATAGAAGTACCTGAGTGTATAGGCAGTAGAACACTTGGTTTAGACACTGAACCTTTTTACAACTGAAAATATATTTATAACATACTTCTTCAGATGACTTTTCAAAAAGGAATGTAGAACACTCTTTTACCACAGCTCACAAACTACGTAGTTTTGTTCCAAATTGACAAATTTTTTTATTTTGTCACCAACCCAAGCCTAGTCAGACTTTTTCTAACTTAAACATACAAGGTCTTTTACAGATTTCATTTGTTTTGCCTAGAAAAAAGTAAAGTTTTGGGGGACGATTTTTGATAACAGCACTCAGAGCACAGTTATCAGCAAAGTCAATGACCAAGATTCTAGTTCATCATGAGCTAATCTTTGGAGATTGGTGTCAAGTAAACTTATTGGTTCATCCTTATGTTTAAGAAGTCAAACAGGCAGCTAAACAAGCATATTTATGTGCTGATTTTCTCAAACATCTTGTCTTAGATCCTTCCTATGGATGAGATTAATGAAAAGTTATGATTCTTTCCTAGTTCTTGGAAAACCCAAAGACTTGAGAAATAGATCAGTTCTTTCTTATGTATTCTTTGCTTGAAAATCTTTTAAGTATATGCCATTGTATGAAATCTTGCACTGAATGAAATCTGAAGCCAACATAATTTCCCTGCTTATAAGTAACTCAAATATACTCGCCTGGCTCCCCCAACCAAAATCTTTCTTGACCTCTGAAATCCAGCAACTTTACTATAAAAAACCAGTCACACAATGTGTCCTCTCAATCTTCAGATGCTAGTTGTCTTTTATTTTAGAAAAGTTTAATCTTTAAGCATTAATTTTACTGCATTAGCTTGGTTATCATGTCTGCAATTATACATATGATGGATCTGCTCTGCCTGTCTTCTATATCAGTGGTCTATAAATTGGGGTATACTGGGGCTACATGAAGACTTTCCAAGAGATATGTTGGCACAGTTTTAAGGCAATCAAATTCCAGATTATCAACTTCCACCTTTTCTACTACTGATCTTTTGGCAAATATACCTGTATCTAATGTATCAATCCAGTCATTTTTTTAATAATATGTAATTTTATAGTGCAAATTATTAAAAATAGAGAACAATGAAAAATAGTACTTAGGCCTTCCTGCCATGTATCCAGGATTTAGGATGTCAACTCAGTATTAAAATCTAAAGCACTCAGTATTAAAACCTCTTTCGCACTTCCTCCTCCCCTCCTTCACAATCACTTTTCCCACTTTACAAAAGAAATGCATACCACTTATTAATCCCAACTACTGCATTTCCTTGGAATATAAAAACTCTCCAGGATATCAAACCTGTAAATCCTCCCTTTAATCAAAGCAGTAAAATAAGGATTTGTTTATCTCTCATCATGTATACATACAAATAACATATATATTTTATTAAGAAATGGACTATGTGGGCCTACATTAGTATAAGTTAAGATGTATAGTAGAATGAAGCAGTAAGGAGGGTATTTTTACTTAAGGACTTTACATATTGTAAAAGAATCATCTCAACTTTGGAAGACTTTAGTGAACACAAAGCAAGGAAATATTGAAGGCAGCAGTATCTTACTGTATCCAGGCAACGCATAGTAAGGCTCTGCACCTTATCTATTTATCTATATTAGAATTAGAATTCAGCTGTGTGATGGTTGTCATGGAGACATATATTAACATATTTATTTGAGCTGAAAAATCAAGTTGGACTTTTACACACAGAGGAAGTCTGATTTGAAAGATAAACTTGAAACTGAAGACTAGCTTTGTCAATTAAATGACAATTTTCCTTAAATTGAGTGATCTACATTTATAGCTGCAAGGTTTTGATAAAAAATACATTTCAGATGTATGTTAAGACAAAAATTACTCTAAAAACTCACTGTATATTGGAAAAATGTGTATTAAAATTTGTAAAATGTCTCTAAACAGCCCTTTCTAAGTATTTTGGGTTAAACAAGTTACCTGTAAGTAAAAGAGTAATAAGTTTTAATATTCTTTTGATAAATCTTAATTAACCCTTTTTGATAAGGTTCCTCAAACTGACAAAGTGATAATGAATCCCTCTGCAAGTCAGGTGGTTTCCAATTCTTTGTTTTCTATAGGTGATTGAGCAATTGAGTTGTCAGTAGATAGATCATTATAATATAGATGGATTACTTTATGATTCCTAGTATTTAACTCAGCAGGATGAGAGAAGTTAATGAATGACGCAGTTCTGGCATACTGTAAACACTAATACTTTAAAACTAAGGGTGTTACATCACCTTTTAAATGTGTATTTGACGTGGCTCACTTCTCTCATTTCTACTTTTTTTTTTCTTAAAGTAAGCTGCACACCCAGTGTGGATGAGATCAAGACCTGAACTGAGATCAAGAGTCTGACACTTAATCAACTGAGCCACTCAGGTATCCCTTACTTCTCTCATTTCTAATCTCCTTCTATACCTAATCTCTTTTCTCTTACACTCCTTCCAATTATGTGTTCATTTCTTTGGTAGTTTTGTTTCTTTCTTCAACTTCTTTTCTGAGTTCTGCTTCTAATTTTATAATTAAGTTTACTTACCATTAAAGAACTTTTTAAAAAGATTTATTTATTTATCTTTTTGATAGAGAGAGAGAGAGATCACAAGTAGGCAAAGAAGCAAGTAGAGAGGGGGTGGGGGAAGCAGGCTCTCTGCTAAGCAGAGAACCCAATAATGCGGTTGCTGGATCCCAGGACCCTGAGATCATGACCTGAGCCGAAGGCAGAGGCTTTAACCCACTGAGCCACCCAGGTGCCCCGATTGACTTTTTAAAATATAATCTTCTATAGAATTCTTCTAGTGTCTTTTTTCACATCTGTGAACATAATCACATGACATTTTCTTTTCTTTCTTTTTCACTTATTTTTTATTAAATTTTTATTTTAATTCCAATATAGTTAGCATAGCATTATATTAATTTCAGTTATACTATATAGTGATTCAACAATTCCATTTATCACCTAGCACTTATCACAAGTGGTCTCCTTAATCCCCACCACCTATCATCTATCATTACCCATCATCCCTCTAATAATCATCAGTTTGTTCTCTATAGCTAAGAGTCTGTTTCTTGCTTTGTCTCTCTTTTTCCTTTGTTCATTTGTTTTTTTCCTTAAATTCTATATATGAGTGAAATCACGTGTTATTTGTCTTTCTCTTACTTCATTTAGAATTATACTCTCCAGCTCCAACCATGTTGTTGCGTATGGCAAGATTTCACACTTTTTAAATAGCTGAATAATATTCCATTATATATGTATATAGTGGAATATTTCATATATATGTGTATTTATGCTTTTTATATATGTATATATAATATATATACAATGAAATATTGTAGTATAAAATATATATAATGGAATATTTTATATATAAGCATTTTATATCTTTATAAATTATAAAATTTATATATAATTTATATATAAATATAAAATTTATAAACTATAAAATTTATAATTATATAAAACACATCCATATATATGTATATGGTGGATTATTCCATACCTAAGCTACCATTTACCTGCTGATGGATGCTTCTATAATTTGGCTATCATAAATAATGCTGCAATAAACATATGGGTGCATATATCCTTTCGAATTAGTGTGTTTGTATTTTTTTGGGTAAATACCCAGTAGTGCAATAACTGGATTGTAGGGTAGTTCTATCTTTACCTTTTTGAGGAACTCTCATACTGTTTTCCATAGTGGCTGCAGCAGTTTGTATTCCCACCAACAGTGCACGATTGTTCCTTTTTCTTCACATCCTTGTTAGCACTTGTTATTTCTTGTGTTGTTGATTTTAGCCATTCTGACAGGCTTGAGGTAGTATCTCATTGTAGTTTTGATTTGCATTTCCCTGATAATAAGTGATGTTGAGCATTTTTTTTCATATGTGTGTTGGACCACTCCTCTTCCACATAAGTCCAAAATTATAATGTTAGTCATCACCAAAATAACTACAATAACAACAATAATAATCAATAATAGTAGTAGCAGTAGTAGTAGTAGTAATATTAAAACCCCCCAAATCTGTTAAGAATTTGATTCTAAGTGCATTAAGAGAATTAACATCTTTGCAACATTCAGTCTTCCAATATATTAATTTCTCTCCATTTAATTGGATCATAGTTAACATTCAACAGAAGTTCATAACTTTCTCAATAAAGGTCATAGACATTATTTGTTAGATTTATCCAAATGTCATTTACATTATGTTCTATATTTAATTCTATATTGTAAATTGTGTAGTTTTAAAATAACATTTACTATAGTCACTTCACTGTGGAGAAACCTGGCAGACACCACCTTAACCAAGTGGTCAAGGTTAACATTACCAATAATGTTACGTTATATGCTATGATAAAATCATAAGGTCCATTCTACCAAAGATATCACCACTACTCCTCAAAAGGGTCAGGGGTTCTGAAAAAAAGCAAGGAATAGCTGCAAATTGGGGCAGACTAAAGAGATACAGCTACCCAGACTTGATCCTGAAAAAGAAAAAGGGTATCAGTAGAAAAACTGGGAAAATCTGAATATAATAAGCATAGTTTAGTAACATTATTGTACCAATGTCAATTTCTTAGTTTTGAAAAAATATAGCATGGCCACATGGGATGTTAATAATTTCAGAATAAAATGTTCTTACAATTATATTCTCTCGTTTTTAGTTGTCATTGCTGGTCTATAGAAATGTACTTGGCTTACTATACTGTTTCTGCATCCAAAAACCTTGCTAAACTCTCTAGTCAATTCTAGGAATTCAGCTGTAGAGTTCTGGAAATTCTCTACATAGACAATTACACCAATTCGCCAATAATGACAGTGTTTCTTTTCTTCCTTTCCATTCCTACACCTTTTCTTTTATGATCGTCTCCCCCCTCCCCTCATCACCCATCTTATTCTGTTGGCTAGCATCTCTGTTAAGATCTATATTGTATTCTATAGTGAATACAAATGGTGATATCAGGGATCTTTATCTTTTCAGATTTAAATTATCTCTTCTGACATCACTCTAGCAACATTTTTTCTATATATGTCTCCTGTGGCGAGGGAAATGAAAGCAAAAATGAACTATTGAGACTATATCAAAATAAAAATCTTCTGCACAGTGAAGGAAACAATCTACAAAAGTAAAAGACAATCTACTAAAAAAATGGGAGAAGATATTTGCAGATTGTTATTTGCAAAAGATATTGCAAACAACATATCCAACAATGGGTTAGTATTCAAAATATATAAATAACTTACACAATTCAACATCCAAAACCCAAATAACCTAATTAAAAAATGGGCATAAGACATAGAGGGATGTTTCTCCAAAGAAGATACCCAGATGTAGATAAGAGACATATGAAAACATGCTCAACATCACTCATTATGGGGGAAATGCAAATCAGAACCACAATGAGATATCATTTTACATCTGTCATAATAGCTAAAATCAAAAACACAAGAAGTAACACATGTTGGTGAGGATGTGGAGAAAAAGGAATCCTCATGCTCTGTAGATGGGAATATGAAATGGTGTAGCCACTGTGGAAAACAGTATGGAGGTTCCTAAAAAAACTAAAAATAGAACTACCCTACAATCCAGTTATTGCACTACTGGGTATTGACCTCCAAAATACAAAAACACTAGTTTGAAAGGACATATGTACCCTCATGTTTATTGCAGCATTATTTACAAGAGGCAAGTTATGGAAGCAACCCAAGTGTCCATTGATAGATGAGTGGATACGTATGTATATGTGTATATATATTTCACTTCTTTATCCACTTATATATCACACACACAATGGAATATTATTTAGCCCTCAAAGTGAATGAAATCTTGCCATTTGCAACAACATGGATGGAGCTAGATAATATAATGCTAAGCAAAGTCAGTTAGAGAAACAAATCCCATGTGATTTCACTCAAATGTGGAATTTAAGAAATGAAGCAAAGGAATAAAAAGAGAGACAAACCAAGAAACAGACTTTTAGCTATAGAGAACGGATGGTTTCCAGAGGGGAGATAAGTGGGTGGGATGGATGAACTAAGTGATGGCGATTAAAGGGTGCATTATCTTGACGAGCACTGAGTCATCTATATAGAATTGTTGAATCACTGTATTGTATACCTGAAACATATTAATATAACACTGTATGTTAACTATACTGTAATTAAAATAAAAATCTTTTAAAAAAGACTTCGTTATCTCTGTTGGTGGCCAGAGATAATCTTAATTTCATCCGAATAATCTAAAAAGCAGTTAGCTGCTTTTACTTTGAACATTCCCACAGAGATAGCTGTTTTTTAGTTTAAAATACTGAAATATTGGTTCAAAAGGCATAAAAGAGCATAACACAAAGAAAAGGAAGTAACACAAAGACAAAAAAAAAGGCAGTATGGTTTTCTGTTATGTAGACAATTAACACTGGCCGAACTTTACTTTCCCCCTGTGTCACAGTGTGGAGTTGTCACTGAGGAGTGGCTGCTGAGCTCACATGTAGGGTCTACATTTCCAAACCTTCCCTCCTACCCCATTACACCAGGTGTAGCCTTGTGAATAGTCTTCCCCAGAAGGATGTCAGTGCAAGTGGTGGACTGTCAGTTCTCAGGTGCTACCTGAACTTTTCAGAAGCACGTGAGTTGTGTTCCTGCTCTTCCCCCAACTGCTGGGGGACTCCAAGGCCCACATTACAGAAGGTCACCTCTCAATAAGGAATGCCTTCAATACATTGGTTAGTAGAGATAAATACACTGTACTTAGGTTTAATCTATCGTATCTTTTGGAGTCCACTTATTAAAGCAGGTGGTTTTCACTAACATGAAAAATGGTATCTCTAAGTGGGGTACAGACCAAACAGAAACTCTAAAAGACTGCTTAGCAGCCAGGCAGCAGGATAGAAACTCGGTAAAGGATGGGAAGACAGTTCTGTCACATAATCACAATAACATAGTAAAAATATTGTTAGCCAAAAGGAAACTGTGATAGAAGTAAAAAAGTGGTTTCCTCCAGGGGAGCAAAGCAGGGGATTAACTGGTAAAGCACATACAACTGGGGTAATGGAAGTGTCCTGTATCTTATTCGGGGCAGTAGTTTTTAAAGATGTATACAACTGTCAAAACTCACTGAACTGAATGCTTAAGAGTTGTGTGTTTACTGTATTAAATTATAGCTCAATTTTTTTTAAATGCCCGAGATAGTTTCAAAGACACAGTAGTGTCTGCCAAGGGTATAGCTGTAGGGTAAAGGAGATGGAAAACAGAACACTAGAATAACAATATTACTTGCTGCTTTTCTTGAGAATTTACAAGCAAGGAATGTACACAGGCAAGAACTAACAGATTGGATAGCGGAAGTGACAGGGAATACAGAACTCAGAGATCTGGAGCCCCAAAGGTTAGAAACACTGACTGTTTCTGGATTTCGGTCTAAGAGAGAAGGCCAAAAAGTTTTGAGCAAAATGGCCGTTAGGTTTTCTCATGTAAACAGTGGGAAGTCAGCTTTGCTGCAAATCCGGTTAAGGGTGTTGCTTCCCATGAAACCTATTTCAGATGGCCATATGGCAGCACCCTTTGAAAGATAAGAGAGGGAAGAACAGAAGTAAGGAAGCAAAGAAATAAAAGAGACTGGGAATTTTTGGTATGTTTTTTGGTTAGAGTGACCATATAATTTATTGTCCAAACTGGGATAGTTTTGAGAATGAAAGAGAGAATTATTACCTTACTGTGCACAAGAGATATATATAAACCTATGACTCCCTCCGCCAGACTGGGACATGTATGTCACTCTATTACTAGCATAGGGAATTAACTACAAAAAGATAGATCAGGACCAGTTAAGTTTCTGAGGGAATAACATTGACAAAAAAACCAATAAGCCTTGCCTATAAGCCTTTCATCCTTCAAACAATGCTCACAGAACCAAAATTGCAGGGACTAAAAGAAAGAAGGAAAGGTTACATAATCTCCAAGAAGGACATATTTTCCAATGTCCACACAAGTTGACCTTGGGGGAAAATAAACAAGGGAGAAGCTTCTAGAAGGCAGAATTATGTCCTACAGAATAATGAACAATGGAATTCCTTCAAGAGAGGAGGAGGACCAGAGTCTAATCAAGAGATAGTTTCTGTCCTAGGCAAAAATTCTTGTCATCTCCAGTTTTTGTCACTGTCAATATTCCTAATTCTAAATGTTCCCTCAGCTTTAGGAAATTAAACATAAATTTGTAATTTGCTAACTGGGCCCAATGTAATAAATTATGGGCATTGCACATAATGTGATGGTGGTGAGAATAAGTCCAAAAAGTCTTTCACAAAGATCACTGAACTGACTGCCAGGAGGCCATGATTCTCTCCTAACTTTCACTATTAGCTGTGTGACCCTGGATAAATCATGATTTCTCAGGACTTCAGTTCCCTCACTTAGAAAGTGAGTAGAAGGATGCCTTCGAGTTCCAATAATTCTAATTTAAAGTTCCTGACCTCACTGAGCCAAAAGAACTACAAAAGTCCTCTATAAAATATCATTACCTAGAGAATACATAATAAACTAGTTGGTCTGGTTTTATAGCAAAAGCCACTCAGCACAATTCTAAAAAGTTATATTGGCAAGAAAAATCCTGGCACGCTTTCATTTCTTGATTTTTCTATATTATTTTGGTTTCATTATAGTACATTAAGGAATAAAATAGAACTTTTTTTTTTAAGCTGGAAAGGACAATTACCTTCCATTTCATTAGGCTTTAGAAACTAATCCAAAAAGAAAGGGAAAACTGCACTGCACCTAAAAATTTCAATTATTTTATAGTACGTACAGACTAAAAGTTGGAATATTTTAAAAACAAAAATGCAATTTGGAGTACTTTTAATCTAAAGATGCTACAACAAAATATTTGATAAGTTATTTAGTCAACAATGATATTCACTGAATCCTAAAAAACATTTTTTCAAATAATTAAAATTTGAAAAATAGAT
Organism: Procyon lotor; assembly: GCA_028646535.1. NCBI lineage: Eukaryota > Metazoa > Chordata > Mammalia > Carnivora > Procyonidae > Procyon > Procyon lotor. The sequence goes on from CM053611.1 coordinate 114,327,454, forward strand.
CTGCTATATTTCAACTTTTGATGCCCCTTCTAATTTTCAGGAAAAAATTACATTCAGGACTTTGTCTTCCTCACTAAGAGAAGATAAAAACCAATATTTTATATGATACTTTGTTACTCATAATTATTTAGCTTTATATATGTGTAAAAATAAGAGCCAAACATCTTAAGAGAGTAAGGCCCAAACTTTGTCACTTGAAATCACTAGATACTGGCTCAAAGAAAAAATGGCAAATATTTTGCAAGTCCTGCTATCACATACCCCAGTATTATCAGTGAGGTTTCTAATGCAATCACATTTATTGATTGTCACTAATTATACAATTATGGATAGATTTTGGACTATTATATACAACAAGAAATACCAACTCCATTGTATCTAGAGAAAAGTTCATGCTAATACTCTTGGGTGAATTAGTGAATCAAAAAAAGAAAAACAAGAGTAAGTACCATAGTACCATGAACATAACCTCACATCTCTGAAAGAAAAACTTATAGGTATACCTCAGATTATACAAAAATGTCAGTAAGTCTAAATGATGGAAAGTTATAAGTGAAATATTTTTTAAAAACCATTTAAGGAAACTATTTAGAGATATTTGACAACAACTCTCAGGTAAAGGAAGACATGCTTTTGTTATAATAAAAATTACCCCTAAAAAATATACTTCACAGGATGCCTGGGTGGCTCAGTTAGTTAAGCAACTGACTCATGATTTTGGCTCAGGTCATGATCTTGGTGGGGGGAGGGGGCCTGCTTGAGATTCTCCCTCTCCTCCAGTGTTCTCTCTCTCTCTCAAATAAATAAATAAATCTTAAAAAAATGTATTTCACAAATTTAAAAGTTTCCATAGCAGCACTGATGTTGAAAAGTCTCCTGTTTGCTTTTATTCAAAACGCTCTCCATGTGACAATTTTTTTTCTTCTCTGGAAACTTTCAGGCTTATCTTTCTTTCTGTTCTGGAAAATGGTCTTCCATTATTTCTTGGATGATTCTCTCCCATTTTCTCCTGCATCGGTGGGCTGCTATTGAACCTGCTGGGTTGCGTGGCTAATGATTTCCCCCTCAAATTTATCTTTCAACAGCTCAGTGAGTTTCTTTCAGCCTTCAGATTTCTAATTTTTGAGAGTTATTTCCCGTTTTTTACTTTTCTCTTTAATTCTCCTTTTTAAAAAAAACTATTTTCTCTGTAAAATCTTCTCACATTTTCAAAGACAATAATTACAGTTTCATCTTCTCTACTAGGTCACGGTATCGAACACTTTCTGTGTTCGCATTTATGAGAATTACTGATGTCATCCACTTCTTATCAAAGAAAGAGTTGGAATTTTTACTTCCCATTTCTTTTGTCTTGGATAGATATTTTAATGGAAGAAGGCAGAAAGTTCTTTATATGCCATCTTAAGAGCAGAAGTACAGTTTCTAAGTCAGTTCACACATACCATTTGTAATGGTTGAATTTACCACAGTTTTGGTCTGCTCAAAACACATTCCCATATCCCTTCTTCTCATTCCTTTGGAGAAAGCCTCCCTCACTCCCTGAGATCCTGGGGCAGGGGTGAGGGGGCAGCTTCAGCCACTGGACAATGCACTTCTGCTGGTCCAGTGCGCTAGGCTGGTCCACCAGAATACTCCAATCCCTAGGCCACAATGATTATTCATCACACATGTGGCCAGAGTTGTTCTGTATCTTCTCTGAGGCTGAGAGCTGAAGGGGTGGCCTGACAAGTTCTCTTCCTGTTGGGATTGCTAAACCAGGAAGACAAGAGTCTCAAACTGCTGGTGGCCATTTTACTGATCATATGCCTGTCTGCATAATGACGAATAAAGAAATCAGCAGAGCTGAAAAAGGGTCCAGATGAGATCATTTGAGTTCCTGGCTGCAGCCATGCCTGAAGCCAAATCCACCTTTGGAAACCATAGTTATATAAACAATTAAGTTCTTTTTATTTTCATAAGCTGGCTCGAGCTGGCTTTCTTTCACTTGCAACCAAAGGAGTCCTGATGAATTCATCATTTAATCAAAATGTTCCAAATTACTAACACTTGAACTATAAAACACTACTTCTTTGCCAGAAATTAAATAGCCTAACTTTTTATTAAAATAAAATCACAATCATAAATAACATACACTTATGTCTCTTTCATTTGAGTATTCTCATGTTTTCAGGATAACAGTATCTTTGAGAATGAGGAATATATACTCTGTAGAATTACATACCTTATACCCCCTGACCTACAGAATAATTATCTTCCAGGTACTTCAAAAAGTCTTGTCGTTTCTTAAACCTTCTCTATCAGAGCTCTCAGTTTTTAATAAAACTCAAGTTGCATGGTTATCTTACATAAAGGCTACGTGGAAAAAGAAAATAATAGATCTCAAAATATTCATTCCATTAGGAGGAAAACTTTGGTTTACATTCAAAAAATTATTCAGCCTCAATCTCTGACCCAGAGACTGGAAACAAGGATAGTTTCAACCCAAGTATTTGTGGGAAGGAGGTAGACAGTAATAACATGCTTCCAAGGAGATAGGTGGGAATGCTTAAAAGTCATGTGTCCCTTGGATGCTCTCCCTGGAGTAACTTTCCTCTTATTATGTATAGGCCATTGTGCTCGCCAATCCAATGGTCAATGTCTAAGCTTCTGGGTTTGAAGATCTTGCTTGGGTCTTTATTGATTTTAAGCACATTTAGAGGCCAGGCAGATATTCTCAAAGAAGGAAGAAGCTAAAGATTTTTAATGTACTGCATTCCTTTATCTGTATTAAAAAGTAAATCCTTTTAAAATTCTAGTGTCTCTCATTTCTCTTTTTTGGTTGGTTCAAGTATTTTTTTTCATGCATCATTTCTGTCTACTGTTCCTTTTTCATCCATGGTTTGTTGCATAGTGCTATCAGAAATAATAGATTTCTGGCACTGATACTCTTTGTATGCAAAGAAATTGTGTATGAATAAGAACTAATAATAATTAATAATAATAACAGTTCAGTTTATTGAGCACTTAGTATATGTCATGCACTGTTCTAAATGATTTCCACACATTAAGTTATTCCATCCTCATTTCAACCCTAAGAGGTAGGTACCATTATCGTCACTTTATAGAAGAGAGCATGGAGACACTGAAGCAGCCTATCCAAGAGCACATAGAACGTTGTAAATAGGAACAGGAGCACTCTGTCTCAAGGATCTCTCCTTAAACTATTACTCTGCACCGTCCAAAGAAATATGCCATCCTATACGGGTTGAATTTTGTCCCAGAATATGTTATGCTGAAGTCTTAACCCCTGTGAATAAACCCCTTAGACCTGTGAATGTAACCTTATAATGAAATAGCATCTTTGTAGATGTAATTAGGTTAATATGACATTATACTGGCTTAAGGTGGGTCCCAATGCAATATGACTGCTGTCCTTAGAAGAAGAGGAAAACTTGGACACCGAGGAAAGACATCCATGAGACAAGGGGGCGGTTGGAGATTGGAGTTATGTTGCCATGACCTAAGGAACAGTCTGGGGAAACCAGAAGCTAGAACAGGCAGGAAGGAGCGTCTCCTAGGGGTCTCTGAGGGAGCATGGCCCTGCCAACACCTTGACTGCAGATTTCTGGCCTCTAGAGCAATGACAGGATACATTTCTGTTGATTAAAGCTATCCAGTTGATGGTACTTTGTCATGACAGCCCTAGGAAACTAACACACTCTCTTTCACTTGTACTGAAATATACCATCCTATCAACCTGCTATTTCCAATTTTCATATAGACGGCAGAATTAGTACCATTTAACTTTCTTCTTAATTCTACGTAAAGAAAATCAATAGCCAGGAGTGGGGCTGTGAGAATGGGAAAGCACAGCCTCCCATCTAGTAGAGGCAGCTGCTTTTCCGTTCCAGCGGATTACAGTCACACAGAAAGGTAGGACTAAAGTTACCAGGTTTCCAGTTTGCACAGGGACCTAGAAATGTGCATTTGTACATTAAATCAGTTAACAACAAGTTAAATTGGTAACTAGTTAAAATAACACTAGTTAATAAGAAAGTCATGTTTAAAACAAACACTGGGCAAACCTGGCACATCTGCGGACCAAATCTGACCACAATTTCTGCTTTGCATGTTTGCTTGACTTTCTGTGTCCACTCTTCCTTTCAATCCCCTTGACCAGACCCTAACTGGAGTCACCTCACCACCAGACCTAGGATACAGGCAGTGAGGGTGCGTGAGACGCCATGGGGAAGTCTGCACCCTAGGACTAGGGAACCCTCTTTGAGATACAGAGTGTGGTAGATGCTGAAGAGTCCTCCACACTTCTGAATCCAAGGCGGAATCCGTGCACTCCTCTGGATCTGGATTCTAATGCTGGTCTTCCAAAGGCTTTCCTTTCTCTTTCTTTTTTTTTTTTTTTTTTTTTTGGTCTTTGTTAGTCTGATGTATAAGAGACTTAGAGCTTCACTGGGTACTAGTCTTGGGTGAGTCTAGGACATGACCTTGGTACTTCTCAGGCTCCCAGCCATTTCATTCACCTTAATGAGTTCCCTAAATTTCTTATCTCTTATATGTACACTTGACAGAAGCGTTAAGTGGGTTGTAACAGCTTATAGTTGCCTTTCAGTATTCACCATCCTATAACCTATGAAAGTTGTCCAGAAATCTGGAAACATTTTTGAAAAGAAGTTCTGTGAAATCAGTTTTATAAAATGTGACTTTAATACTCAGGCTTGTTTAAAAAAAAAGAATAAAATTTCTAAAATATAAAGAATTTTTCTGACCATGTGAACATCCGCTCTAGTCCAATAAGTCTATTTCTATGTGGTAGCCTGAGAATCTTCTGAGTCCTCACTGGCTATGAACCTGTCTTCAGTATCTACCAGAGCTCAGACCTATTTGATGCAGTATAGAAACTACTGATTGCCGCTGGTAAGAGAAAATAAGCACCTGACACGTTGCCAGGACTCTTTCTGCTACATTGAGATATTAAAGTCAGTGATGCAGTTTGGCACACAGTGGTGTTCGGGGCCTGCAAAATCGACAAACATTATTTTGGAAAGTCTGTCGAGCACATCAAGAAGTGAAATACCACAAAATCCGTCCAAGTTCATCTCATTTAATGGTTTGGGTTTTTTAAGTTTATTTTTTGCGTGAATTAAAAATCTCTCAATCTTCCTTTCCAAACCTGTAAAGTCATACTGAAAGTAACTAACTTAAGTTTCTCACAAAACCTCGAAGGGTCAGTAAAGCCAGTTTTATCTCCCCATGGCAGCTGAAGAAACTGAAGTTAAGAGTCTTAAGTAAGTTGTTCAGCATTGTTTGTGATGGAGGGAGAAGCTTGCACACACAGCCCCTGATGCTAAGTTCCGTGACCTTTCCCACAAATAAGGCATGCAGACTTGGAAGATCCCTCTGCTGATCTTTAGGATTAGCATTAGGATAGCCAGACCTGAGATCAAAACTGCCCTGAACTTCTGACGTTAGATAAACCATTCAGACGTGAGATAAACCATACAACCCTCTGTAGATCGGAAGCTTCTCACTTGTACAGGGGAGTTAAAATTATAAAATACACACAAACTCCATGGCACAGAGTGGGCACTCAGCCGATGTTCATTCCCTTCCCTCACTTCCTCCAGCAAGATCCCTTAGATCTAAGCAGACCACCCATTCTCTGGTTAAACATTTGAATGATTAGTGAAAACCTAAGTAGCCATAGAAAAGTAACTCAAGACACTGATGACACAATAAATTCATTGTCACAGGCAAAGACCACAGGAGAGGTTGTTGTCACAGAACAGCCAAGAGAGTGGTTTAAAAAAAAAAACAAAAAAACACAAAAACCACGATGTTGGAGTCTTTTCTTAAAGGGCACAGGTCACATTAAAACATCACGCCTTGAACTTATTCTCTGCCATATAATAAATATGGTTCATTGTTTTCAAACGCAAAATATTCAAAACATATCAAAGAGGTATGAAATGCTTCCAACTCATGGCACTGTTTGAGACTCCAAATGCAGGTTATCCTAACAGCTGTCATGTCCCACAGCAGCCAGGAGTGACAGTCACCAGGATCATGGGGCTTGTCAGTGCCACGAAAGAACTTCAATGCTGACTCCTTTATACCTCCGGTCTGCTGGGTCACTTGGATGAGGACGAGGCAGGGGCACGCACGGCCAACACTAGCAGGGGATGGGCTAATTGTGAATGTGGGCAGGCGAGAAATATAAGCTCAGAGCTGCTCATGTCAGGAGGTATTCACAGGCCTACTACCACAACAATTAAGTAATTAGCAAATCTCATGCTAAAAATATTAAAATGCATAACATGATTTAGAACATTTCTTCAAATTTCAACTTAATGCTAGGGAATTATGTGCCAATAGCTGTCTTATATTTGTGACTTCAGCTCTTGGCACAATCCTGCAGAACTGGGGTTGTGTTATTGCATACGTGGGTGGTTATTAAATGCTTTATAATGATTATGTTAAAGGTCATATTCCTCATCCACATAACTTCACTTACTATTACGAGTTAGATGTGTACATGAGCAGACAATGGTCTCCTTCCATTAAATGCAAACTGGCTGAAATTACTGTTTAAGTTGCCAGGTTGTAAGAGAGAAGAGATCAAATTAATGAGGGTGAAGTTGTATAATCAGTTTATAAAACAAATCATGCGGAGGTCAAGCCTGACATCGTCAACTCCCACTCATCTAAGTACCCTTAAAAATGTGACCTTTTCTGTTTTCCCTGCCACCACTGCTCTAATTCAAGCTGTTTCTTATTTCTCTTCCATTCACATGCAGTTGGTGAATCATTTATCTTGGCAAACACAAATTCCATCATGTCACCCGGCTCAGAAACCTCTGAAGGCTTCCCACTGCTTGAGACACAAAGGCCCAACTTCTTAGCCAGGCATTCGTGGCTCTATTAAATTTGGCCCATCCTTCTAATGGAGTGGTTCTCAACCACTAGAGGAGCTTTGAAAGATAAACAGGTTTACACCTTGTGTCCCAGAAATTCTATTTATCAGTTCTGGGGTAAGATCCAGGGACTTGTATTTTTAAAAATATCTCTAGATGACTTTTATTCACTGCCAGTGTTGAACCACTGGTATAATTTTCCCACCTATTATTTCACCCAACATGAACAAACCTTCTGTTCCAGCCAGTAATGCTGATTTGTTTGTTTGTATCTCTAGTTCTCCATTCATGCTATTAATCCAATCTGGAAAGTCATTTCCTCTCCTAGTTCCTTATTTAAATTTGAATCTTTACCATTCCTCTAAGATTAACTAAAATACCACCACCACCGTTACAACCATTATGAATCATAATAATATTGCCATTCTGATAACTCCGAGAGCATTTGTTACCTTCATGAGGTACTTTATGGCAATTAATAACACACTGTTTGCACTGTGAGTGTTTTTTTTTTCATACTTCACTCCCTGTGTTTCTGGCTCCTAGAGGGAAAGTAAACTTTTCATGATATCTTTGGTTCTCATTCCCTAGCCCCTGGCACCTCTGAAAGCATTAAACATAAAGCAGACATTCACTCATGTGCTCAAAGCTTGTGATGACTAAGCAAATTAAAGTCTCAAAAATTTATGATGTGTATTCTTATAGCCTGACAACATAAGTTATCAACCTTCAGGGTTGTTTATGCACACACTGATGAGTTTTTCATGGGAAGCATCAGTATTTCCATGCAGAAATGAGAATCACTTGTCCATAAAACCTGATATGATGTCAAACACAGGGTTGGTTGATGCCTAATAAGCACGTTTCTCCTAAAGATAGAAGTATTTTCCATATTTATATATTTAATTCTCGTAAGTTCACAGAACAAGACAAAGGAAGAAGAAGTAAAATAGTTCTAATTTGTCAATACCTGACTTAAAAGTGACCCACCCATGTGATAAAACAGCTGAAGACTCAGGACAGAATCAGGATAGCTGATTACTATTCTCATCTACTGAGAGGACGACCAGAAGAGCAAGTGTTCCCTTGCCCTCAATTTAGAAGACATAAGAATATCAATAACCTACAGTAAATGTCTCTTATGCAAATACTGAAAACCAAAAACTACTGGCGGGAGAGCATCCAATTTGCCAAGCCACTGCCAGAGGTCCAGCTCAGGCTTTCCTATTGCTCCAGCTGGCTAGAAAGGTACTGGTCTGCTTCTAGGACAAGGGAGATATGATTCCACTCTCGAAGCTAGAATTTCTCTACAAAACAGCGTCACGCATGATGATTTCCTATACTGCAGGTAGCATGATACTTATGAGTTAAATAGACTTGGGAGGACTTGCTGAGAAAACCACTATTTATAATATTGTTTATGTAGGAAAATGTTTCTGCATTCCAAACAACAGACTTAGATATGAACTTTCGGAATCCAGTTTATTTCATAGATTAAGAACTGACTGTATCTTGTTAATTACACTATGGTTAGTATTTTCTGAGTATAAGATGGCAGTGTGGAGGCTTGCCAGGAGTGTGAACCAGGAATGAAAAGTTGCCAAGAATATGGACTGTGTGTGACTATAAGGATGAAAGACAGAGAGGACAATGAAAAAAGAAATTCAGGCAAATTATTAATTTATTAAGCAAGTATTTACTGAGCACTATTGAGGCTACGTTGAATGCTGGGAAAGACCAAAATTACTCAGACAAGAAGTCTGATTCTATAGTCCTTACAACCTAAGATGTGAGATAAGTAAACACAAATAATAAAGCTAAATAAAGGTAAAATGTGCTATGACTGTTACAGAAACAAAATATTGGATAAAGTGAGCAGAGAGAGCCAGTGGTTTGGCTGGAGCAATCAGGGAAAGCTCCATGGATGAGCGTGCACTTGAGTTGAGCCTTCAAGGTTTGCACAAGATTTCAACAAGCAGAGGACACAGGGAGGGCAAAGGAGAGAACATAACAGAAAAAACATCAAGAAATACAGTACACATCAAGCCACGGAGGCATGAAAAATGATGAGAATTCAGAGAAGAGGAAAGAGTACAGTTGGCTAAGATGAGGTATATTTTTAGGAGCTGGGTGGAGGGCTTTGAATACCAGGCAATGGAACATGGGTTTTATCCAATGGTGAGTGGGGAGCCATTAAAGTGTTTTAAAAGTATTGCAGTTCTATCTGCCGATTTATCGAGCAGTAGAATACAGGATAGAGGAAGAGCGAATGGAGAGAGAAGACCATTAGAGATAATTTTATTAGTTGAAGGTGGTTAGATGACCTTTCAAAGCTAAGTTTCTGAATAAGTAAATATTTAAGGTTCAACTACTAGTTCATTACTAAGTATCTCCCTCAAATAATCACAAACATATAAATCATTTAGAAAAGCCATACAAAGCCTTTAAAAACTGAAAAACATAGTATTAGCTATCATGGAAAAAACCAGTTTTAAAAATATTAAGTTTGGCACATAGTCAAGTGTGATGACTAGACTTAATGCAAAATAAAGGAGGATTCTGAGGTGTTAAATCACATTTTAAAGATAATACCAGGAGTTTAAACATTACATTTTTAATAAGCATATGAAGTTTACTAAGAAATCATCTTTCTACTATTTTCCAAGACCAATGATGCAATATATAAGGTGTCTCCAAGCTATTCTGAGAAATATGAGAATTGAGAAAGTGTCAAAGGTACTGGGCTTAATTCTTTACATGTTAAGTCAATCTTAAGCTGGAATTAAAATGGATACGAGCAGACTTACTTGAAGTGATTTGACTTGGCAAATGTCTTCCAAACTTCAAATTTTCAGTATTGGATGAAACACGGCATTCATCTTTGTCTGAAAAAAATGTAATGGAAGTAATGAAATTGAAAGAATTGATAGGGAGCTTATAAAAGCCAATTATATGATTATACCTTAAAGACCATAAGAGAGTTATATGAAGTCCTATAAAACTGACATTACTTATAGTATGTATAATTTAAGAATGTAATATAAAAATCTCAAGCTATGCCCAAAGACTTCTAAAATATGAGATATAATACATTCCCTTCATATATTTTTATGTCAATCTCCTCAAAATTCTGAAAAATATATTATTAGATATTCAAGCCTGATTCACACTGAATTCTTTCATTTAGCCAATAATCAAACGCTCTTCAGTTCTAATATCATGGAGAGCAGAGAAAGATGAAGTTGCTTAAGAGATAGTTCCTGTCCTCAAGAAACCCACACACTACAGAAGGAGACAAACATGAACAGCTCTATATCAACGCAGATAATAATAAGCATACAAGTGGTACGAGATATATGGGTTTGTGGAGACGGTTCATTACCACAGGGACTATGTGGGAAGGTTGTGTTAGTGGACTGAACTGTAGCCCTCTGAAGTTCATGTAGTAACTCCTTAATCTCTAGTACCTCAGAACATGACTTATTTGAAGATAGGGCCCTTAGAAAGGTAATTAAGTTAAAACCAGGCTGTTAAAATAGGTCCTAATACAATCTGACTGGTGTCTTATGAGAAGAGATTAGAGCACACAGAGAGGCACCAGGGATATGCACACACAGTAGAAACACCATGTAAGAATACAGCAAGAAGACACTCATTCGCAAGCCAAGAGAAAAGTGTCAGAAGAAATCAAACCTGTGGACACCTTGATCTTGGATGTCTAGTTTCTAATAGGGCAAAAAAATTTCTGTTAAGTCATCCAGTCTGTAGCTTTTTGTTTTGCAGTCCTAGCAAACTAACATACTCTAAAGGTAATAATCAGAACAATATTCTAAGAAGAAACAAAAATTATTTTAGGCATATGGGTCAAAATATACAGTGTGAAATAAGTTACTATACTTCCATAATATGAGTATAGCTTGGGGGGAAGGAAGAGAGAAGTGAGAATGGGGGTGGAGGCGAGGAGAGAGGAAGGAAAAGAAGGGGACTGATAGGTCAACAGATAGATAAGGACTAGAATTTGAAGTTCAGGTCAAGTTGTAGAGGGAGTTGAATACCGTATTCAGTATATGGGCTTTTATTTTATACATAAAAGGGGCCATCAGTGGTTTTTTGGTAGAAAAAATGTTTGAATTTGTATTTTTGGAATGAGGCTCTGGTTTTGGAATACGAGTTACTATGAAAAGATCCCCAAGGCAATGAGACCTGTTTTGCTACTGCCAAAATAAAAATAAGAAACCAGGGCAATTGTAATGGAAGTAAAAAGTTAAAAATTCACTGAAGATGTGCTTGAAAATGAGAACCAGAATAACTACTCCATCACTTAATTATTCTTAGCACATTAAGAATAGTTAGTTAGGGAGAGGACGCAAGATGGCGGAGGTGTAGGAGGCTAAGATAGCATCGGATCTCAGAAGTTCAGCTAGATAGGTATCAAACCATTCTAAAAGCTGGCAAACTCAATAGGAGAGAGAAGAGAGGAAGAACAGCCATTCTAGGAGCAAAAAAATTGAACAGTTTACGAAAGGTAGGATGTGTGGAAAAAGTGAATCCAAAGCGACGGGAAGAGAGACTCCCAGGGGAGGAGCTGGATCCCAGCAGCTGCAAAGCTGTGGAGCACAAAATTGGAACTTTCAGTCTGCTCCGCTGAGAGAAATCGCTCCAAAGGCTAAGCGGGGGGTTTAGCCCTCGTAGGAACAGTGAGGTTACAGGACCCATGGGGTCACAGAGGGACCAGAGGTGCCTGAGTGCGGCAGAGCTCCCAAGTATTGGGGAGGAGAAGCTGGCAGCAGAAAAAGAGCCTCTCAGCACCCTATGAGCTTAGGCTTACCTTAGACTATAATCTGAGACACAATCGGACTACTGCTCTTCGAGCAGGGACCCCACAAGAGGCAGCTTTGGAGACAACCCCTCCTTCCTCCTCTGGGAGGAGCGACGCGGGAGTGCGCAGGAGGAACCTGCTGGGTTTGGAGACTCCAGATGGGGCCGTGCATGCCACAGAAAGAGGCACTCCGCCAAGGGTAGCTATGCACAGAGCGTGGGCCGCAGACAAGGGAAACGGGAGTGATTGACCATTTTCTCTGAAGGCGTGCTGAGAAGCAGGGTGCCTAGCACTCAGCTCCTCTGGGCCAGAGACTGGGAGGCCACCATTTTCATTCCCAGCGGTATGGAAAGCCCTCAGGGAACAAAGACTCCCGAGAGCGAACCTGAGCAAAGTGCTTTGGCCCATCCCCTGGCAAGGGCAGTGCAATTTCACCTCAGGAAAAGACATTTGAGAATCACCACAATGGGCTCCTCACCCAGAAGATCAGCAAGAATATCCAGCCAAGACCTAGTTATCTATCAGTGAAAACTGCGGAACTCCAGAGTATTTTTCTCTCTCA
>CM053611.1:114340242-114367420 GCA_028646535.1 Procyon lotor
TATATATATATGATGGAATACTATGCAGCCATCAAGAGAAACGAAATCTTGCCATTTGCAACGACATGGATGGAGATGGAGGGTATTATGCTATGGATGGAGATGGAGGGTATTATGCTATGCGATATAAGTCAGTCCGAGAAAGACAATTATCACATGTTCTTTCTGATATGAAGAACTTGAGGGGCAGTGTGGGAGGTTGTTGGGGGATGGAGGAGAGAAATGAAACAGAAACATGGGGAAGGACACAAGCTATAAGAGACTCCTAAACTCATGAAACAAACTGAGGGTGGCTGGGAGGTGGGGGGATAGGGATAGGGTGGCCGAGTTATTGACACTGGGGAGGATGTGTGCTATGGTAAGTGCTATGAAATGTGTCAGCCTGACGATTCACAGACATGCACCCTGGAGCAAATAATACATTATATGTTAATAAAATAAATAAATTAATCAATTAATTTAAAAAAACAACAAGAAAAATAAGAGTCACCCGGGCGCCCCTATATGAAACATTTAAAGGAGAAATAATTCAGAAAATAGAGAAAGAAGGGACACTTCTCAACTCATAGGACATCAGTATTACATTGATACCAATCAAGGTACAGACATTACAGGAAAAGTATGGACAAATATCCTTCATGAACATACATGAAAAGTTTTTAAAAATTAGCAAATCAAATCCAGCAGTATATTTAAAAAAATGGGTTTATCCTGGGTGTGCAAGCTTGATTTAAAGTTGGAAAATCCCCTAGCATAAGTTATCACTCCAACAGGAAAAATGGAAAAAAACCTCTATGGTCTTATGTATAGTTGCAGAGAAATCAATGGACTAAATTCCAAGAGCCGTTCATAAAAGGAATCTCTTGGGAAACTAAAAACAGAAAGGAACTTTCTCAACTTGAGAAAAGACATCCACATATAATCTCTAGCTAAAATCTCATTAGCTAAAATCTCATGAATGTCACAAGTTAGAATGCTTTCCCCCTAAGTTAAGAAACAAGGCAAGGATGCCTCTCCCCCTCCTTATGTCTAACACTGATGTAGACCCCAGCCATTGTAATAGGCAATAAAAAGAAAGTAATGACCTATAGATTGGCGAAGTAGAAATAAAATATCTTTATTTGCACATAACATGATCATGTATAGAGAAAATGCTGAGAAATCTCTCAAAAGCCCCTAGAATTTGTAATTGAATTTAGCAAGATTGCGGGACACAAGGTAGATGTGTAGATTCACTAACAATGAAAAATTGGTAATTGAAATTTTAAATTTATGTGTAAATACAAAGAACCTAGAAAAGTTTTAAAAAAAATTGACACAGAAGAATAGTATTGGAAGTTTCACACTTCCTCTACTTTTTAAAAAATTTATCTATTTGAGAGAGCAAGCTTGTGAGCAGCGGGAGGGACAGAGGAGGAGGGAGAGAGTCTCAAGCAGATTCCCTCCTGGGTGCAAATCCTGATACAGGGCTCGATCCCATGGCCCTGAAATCATGGCCTTAGCCAAAATCAAGAGTTGGATATTCAACTGATCAAGCCACCCAGGTGCCCCAAGACTTCCTCTACATTTTAAAGCTTCCTCTTTAAAGCCACAGTGATCAAAGCAGTGTTGGTCTAAAGTAGACATATATCAATGGAATAGAATGGAGAATCCAGTAACAGACACACATAAATATGGGCAATTGATTTTTGATAATTATGCCAAGGTAATTAAATGGAGAAAGTATAGTCTTTTCAACATATGGTACTAGAACACCTGGATATCCAAATGTTTTTAAAAAAGATTAACCTCAACCCTCACCTCTTCATATAGAAAAATATCTTGAAAAGAATCATGGATCTAAATACAAAAGACTGAAACTATAAAACTTTAAGAAAAAAAATCACAGAAAATATTCGTGAACTTGGGATAGGAAAAGATATCTTAGGACACAAAATCATGAACCATAAAATAAAAATTGACAAATTGGACTCTATCAAAATTTAAAACTTCTATTCTTTGAAAGATATCATTAAGAAAATGAAAAGGTAGTCTTTAAACAGAGAGAACATATGCACAATATATATACCTGACAAATGACTTGTGACCAGAATATATAAAGAACTTTTACAACCCATTAATAATAAGACAACCCAGTTAAAAAAATATGCACAAGGAAATAATGAATGGCCAGTCAGCACAGGAAAAGAGATTCAATATCATTAAACCTCAGAAAAAAAGCAAATCAGTACAATAAGATACCACCATATATTTGTCAGAATAGTTGAAATTAAAAATTAAAAAAGAGCAAGTGTTAGCTGAGATATAGACCAGTTAGACTTTCATATATTTTGCCATGGGGAAAGTGAAATGATAAAACTATTTTAAAAAACAGTTTGGATGGGGCACCTGGGTGGCTCAGTGGGTTAAAGCTTCTGCCTTCGGCTCAGGGCATGATCTCAGGGTCCTGGGATCAAGCCCCACATTGGGCTCTCTGCTCAGTGAGGAGCTTGCTTCCCCCTCTCCCTCTGCCTGCCTCTCTGCCTACTTATAATCTCTCTCTCTGTCAAATAAATAAAATCTTAAAAAAAAAAAAGAAAAGAAAACAGTTTGGTAGTATTACAAAGGTAAACATTATTGCCATAAGATGCAACAACTTTACTCCTAAATATTTACCCCAAAGAAATGAAAGTCAGTTTACACACACACCTGTACACGAATGTTCATAGCAGCTTTATTCATAATAGCGGCAAGCTAGGACCATCAACTAGTGACTAGATAACACATTGTGGTATATCCATGTACTGGAATACTACTTGGCAATAAAAGGGGGTAAAAAACTGATATAGCATGAATGACTCTCAGAAACATTATGCAGAGTAAAATAAGCCAGACACAGAAGAATCCAAATTCTATTACATTTACTTCCTTGGGTTACTACATCAGAAATGTTAGAAAAGGCAAATTTAATCTATAGTATAGTAAGCAGACAAGTTGTTGCCTGCAGCTGAGAGTTCAGTGTAATTGACCTGGATTGGGTATGAGAAAACTTTTGGCATGATGAGTGTGTTCTGGTGGTAATTATATGAACATATATATGTTTGTAATATATGTTTGTAAAATGCATTGAAGTATACATGAAAATGCATATATTTTACTGTATATAAACCATACTTTGTAATGTTTTATTTTTTAAGATTATATGAGAGAGAGAGAGAGAATGCACAAGAGCGAGCACAATCAGGGGGAGGGGTAGGAAGGGGAAGGAGAGGAGGAGGGAAAGAATACCAAGCAGACTCTGTGCTGAGTGGGGAGCCCTTTGCTGGGTTTGATCTCGTGACCCTGAGATCATGACCTGAGCTGAAACCAAGAGTCGGATGCTTAAGGGACTGAGGCACCCAGGCACCTCTAGTAATATTGTTTTAAAAAACATTCCACAACTGTTGAAAGTTATTTAACTAGCAAAGGATCAACTCTGTCTAAAAGTGGAAGACCTCTGTGTAAGACTGAAACTGAGTCAACCTGAAAAATCCATTTAGATAAATCAGTATATACAATAGAAATAGTAACACATGAATTAAATATCCTTAAACAAGGAAAGAGAATACATGAATTCTCAGTATACTTTCTAGCCTATGATTTGATGTATTGGAATAGGACCCTAGTATCCTTAAAATTCACTGATACAGTTTTCTGTCTTCTTAAATTGATGTTGGCAGTGTCCTTGGCAATAAGATGAATCCAGCTAAAATGAAGTGGTTACATATAATTCATTCTGGGTTTTGTTTTATTATTCTTTGAATTTTTCTAATCAGAATATGTGCATAATACTCCAGTGTCTCTTAGAATCTATTCTTCCTTTTAGAAACAGAACCTCTAGATTTTACCTGAGCGTATATATGGCTGCCCACTTAGAAACTCCATTGCTCTGCTTCTCTTGCAGCAGGATGTGGCTTTGTGGCTAATAATAGAACAGTGATTGTCTAAGGTTACCTCCTTCAAAACAAGCCACATGTCCTAGACTTTCCCTTTTCCCTTTCTGCATGGCTGGCATGTTATATCAGGTGTAGTAGCCATCTTAGGTACAGAGCTGGAAGTCACGTAAAGGATGATAGAGCCAGCACAGGTCCTTTCCTTGCCACCTCGTATTGTAACATGAAAAAGAAGAATTTCTCACTTGAGCTACTGTATTTTTTTAATCTCTTTTTTTCAAAGATTTATTTTAGAGAGTAAGCATGAGCAGGAGGGGCAGTGGGAGAGGGAGAGAGATGCTCAAGCAGACTCTGGGCTGAGTGCAGAGCCCCACACAGGGCTTAATTTCATGTGACCCTGAGATCACAACCTGAGCTAAAACCAAGAGGTGGACATGTAACTGACTGTGCTACCCAGGTGTTCCTGAATCTCTTTGTTATAGCAGAAAGTTTCTATGCTAATCCAAAGGAAAGCATTTAAGAATTCTGTTTTCCTCTGTGTACTTTTTGGACCTATCCAATATATTTTAGGGTGCAATCTCAATTAAAATAGTTGTTTAGGAGAGTGTCTCTCAAAGTTCAAGTTAGTTTTAAAGTTTAGATACTAATTATTAATAAATTGATATATAGGTTTTCTTCAACTTACAGTGGGGCTATGTCCTGATAAACCCATTGTTTGGGTTTGAAAATATCTTAAGTTGACAATCCATTTAATACATCTAACCTACCAAACATCATAGCTAGCCCAGCCTACCTTAAACATGCATAACATTTATATTATTAGCCTGCTGGGCAAAATCCTCTAACACAAAGACTGTGTTATAATAAAATGTTGAATATCTCATGTAATATATTGAGTACTCTATTGAAAGTGAGAAACAGAATGGTTATATGTGTACAGCATGGTTTCAAGTCTACTGGTTGTTTACTCTAATGATTGTGTGGCTGACTGGGAGCTACCCCTGCTTAGCATCATGAGAGTTCAGTGATTATTATCAGTTTTTCAGTGTTATATTGTTAACCTGAGAAAAGTAAAAGTTCAAAATTTGAAGTACAGTTTCAACTGGAATTATTTATGTTATGTTGTCACTTTTTAATAATTTTTTGTATAGTCTGTCAAAGGCCTAAAGATATAAATCATTAATTTATTAATTTTTCCTTATATCAGTTTTTTGTTTAGAGTGTATGTTAATTATTATTTGCTGTCAATATCTCAATTGATAATTATACCTTTTGTCAGAATAATATGACTTTCTTCCTAATTTTTGCTATGTGCTTTAGTTGACATGATATTGCTACCTTAGTTTATATTTCCCTATATGTCTTTACACTTATTATATTTGTTCTTTCTTTGTCATGTCTTTTAGATAGTTCCTAAAAGTAGAGTATAGCTAGATTTCATTTTTTAACCTAGTTAGTGAGAACCTTTGTCTTTTAAGGATATTTTAAATCATTTATATTTATTGTCAAAATTGATCTAATTGGTTTTACTTCATTGATCTTGTTTGAAGCTTTCTGTTTTAAATTCTTTTTTGTTTCCATTGTATTTTGGACTTCTTGCTATTTGATTTAAAGTTTTATCTTTGTTTAATTTGATTGTGATTTTTTTCAATTTATGGGAATATTCCCAGTTATTTACTGGTCAGTTTGTTTTCTAAAATGTCCCTGTCATTACTATATCAAGTAACACAGGGCAGTGCACTCACATTCTCATTAATGTTTGCTTAGTGGAAGAAGCTGTCCTCTCTCTGCTTTGAGTCTCTGATAGGCTCTTGGCCTCTTTTGAATGGTACTTCTCATGTGATGACCTCAGGAGGGTACCAGCTCCATTCCCTTTCTATTATAAAGGAGTTTGTATATGGGGCTTTCTCATTTTTTTTCACATTGTATTTAAAGACTGTTTAGGGAAGTAGGGTCTTAGCATTCAGTCTTGTCTTAGAAACAGCGTAGAAGGAAGAAGCCTGTAGTGGTTGCTAAGGGTGATATCTTTAAGAAAAACAGTGATGTTGCAAAGTTATTTTTAGAGATGAAAGTCTTGTCATTCATATGTATATATGAATGACATATATATTAATATATATATAATATATAATAATATATATATATATTTTAAACCAGATAATTATGTGACTGGACTACCAAGATGTAGGGAGTGAGGTGAAGCTGAGAACAGCCTCTCCGGGATTGCGGGTTATGGTGAAGTTCTTGCCAAGAGACTCATCTTAATGTGGTATGTGGAAAGCATAAGGGCTGAAGAGGCATGAAAGCCTTTTTTTCCCCAGCTTTGGTTCTCTGTTTTTCTTTGTGACCATGGCAAAACACTCAGCTTTTCTGGGCCTCAGGCTAGATCTATGAAATGAGGAAGATGACTCTCTGAGATCCTTTCTAACTTTAAAATTCCATGTCTGACCCTGGCCCCAAGGATAACAAAGAAGTTTCCATTTGACAGCATTTTTATTTTTAATTTCATTAAGCAAAGAAGTCAGCTTAATTTCTTCCTGCAGAGTCAAGAGGAGTAAATCACTTATCTTACTACTTTGAGTGAGGAGAGTTAGAAGAAGGGATCGTGTATGACTTGCATGTTTATGTTCTGACCTAATATTAGGTAAGTGACACATGCTGTGCTGGAGGTCCCAGTTATAACACCTGGAGGTAGTCTAGTCATAGAATGACTTAGAGGACTGTGAAATCACTCCTTTTCCCTGAGAAAATGTAGAAAGATATTTATCTAGACTCCCGGAAGGTGATGCTAGGATGTGTGCTTGTCTTCAGATTGAGGATGCTGGGAGGTGGGCCCACTGTGTGATAATAGTCAGACATCAGACTCAAGGTCACACTGAAGGTCTTTCACTGATGAGCTCCTGAGTGGTCAAAAGGCTGCTAGCACTGAATTCATGTTTCACAACATCAGCGAGAAGATGCTGCCCAAGCTGGCTTTTTGTCATAAGCTGAGCTGGACATGGTCACAAGCAGGGTGGGCAGATAGAATTCTGAAATAATGAACAGGTCCCAATGGGGAGAGAGCGAGGAAACAGCACTGACCAAATGAAATCTATACAGCAGTCAAAGGGTGCCTCTTTTCGAAGAAGGGCTTTGTTCTGGCTCGATTCTGGAGGATGAGCCACTGACAGAGGTTTTACCCAGGGCAGCCTGGAAAAGATTGTGCAGTAGACATTGGTTGCTTCTCTTCTCTGTAGTCCTCACTTTGAGGAGTTTCATTTCTCTACCAAGAGCTTCTAGGGGAAAAAAGAGATTGTTTCATTTCAGAAATGCATTTTGTTCTAGTAAATAAAGACAGGTCATGAATAAATCCAAGTAAAATTCAAAATAAGTTAGAAGCTTGGATAAAAAAATGGAGGTGATAGGCTTTTGTGAAGTGCCATTGTATGGTAGGCCCGCCTAGGGATGTGGAGGTCAACGTTCAGTGGCCTCTTTACTTAAGAACTTTACTTGAGTATGGCAGATAGATAAATGGCTAATACTTTTTTTTCTTGGTAGAGGAAGACCTTTGTTACTGGTAGTAACAACCTGAATTCTAGACTCTTCTGTGGGACTCAGGATTCCTCTTTTCTTCAACCTGTACATAGAGGGGTACTGTATGTCATTATGGAGAAGATTATTCACCTTTTGCTGGATTACCTGGGGAAAGAGTTGCAAAACACAGCTTCCTCGCAAAGGAATTGATGTCATGGCCATGGGCTTTCAAGGTTAAGTTGATAATACTATGTTCCGTTGTTTTGATAGGACATCTCTATGCAAGGCTCTGTGCTAGATGTTGAGACTACAAGGTTAGATAGAATCCCTGTTCTCAAGACATTTATAGTCCAGAAGGAGATGCGTAAATGGATAAGTAGAGCCCAGGGCACATGGAGACATACAGGAAGGAATAAATCATTAGAATGCACAGGAGCGATTGATGCTGGGAACTTTGTTTGCATGTGTTCTAATAGAACTAAATGGTCTCAAAGAACCTATTTCTTCAATGGTTGTAGTGAGCTGTGCTTGAAGTTCTGTTTTTTTCCAAGAGCTATACATTTCTGATATTAAGGGTAATAATAACAGCCAAGAACTTGACGATGTTTTATTCTGTGTCAGGCACAGTTCTGGTGTTTTACGTATAACCAGTTAAGTAATCTTTACAGTCATCCTATAAGGTAGATATTAGTATTAACCTAGAAACTGAGGCACAGAGCAGTCGAGTAACTTGACTGATGATAATTAGCATGCAGTAGATCTAGGCCTTGTTTCCAAAGTTGATGTTCTTAACTACTGTGTGAAGTTAAGCTGTGTAAAATTAAGAGAGTTGACTACTGGGGGAACTGTTGTACATTTTTGTAGGTCCAGCAGCTTAATATTAATGAGTCCACAGCTGAACCTCTAGGAGAGAAAAAAAAGTCAATACATGTGCTTCTTATTTTCTAGAAATAAAGCTGTCTATTGTAATTATTATTGGAATTGCCCTGTAGCACATACAAATTATAACTAGAATATTTTATTTGAAATTATAGGAAGATACCTTTTGATCAAATACTGTTCCCCATTAATTTACAGAAAGGGGCTTTCTTGAATTTTGAATATATCTAAAGAGATTGCATACCTCTCACAATCACTGAATCCCACAGCTCTTTGAGGTGGAGATTTCCTCTTAAGCCCGGTGTCTCCTGGACAAGAAGAGGCTAATTTCTCTAACACTCATCCATTGAAATGTTGGTCTCCTTTTTACAGAAGTGGAGGCCTTTAATTTATAAGCTGGATTTGTAAATTGAAGGGGCCCAGCCTGACTGGGTCTGTGGTGCATGTGGCTTACCTCCATGCCTGAACCATAGGAGGCCTGCTATTTGCTGCGCTGAGGTAGTTAATAAGAGCTTTTGTGACCTGATTTGCCCACAGTTTGTGGGCTCAAATCTAGATGATTTGAAGGAAAAAAAATGGGATGAAAAAGTCAAAGTTATGGTTGTAAACTAGAAGAAAAGTTAGAATTTTAAAACCAGCATCGATATAGCACAGACAAGAATTAGAAGTTAGGAAGAGCCTAGGAGGAAAGATTTTTAATTAGAGTACACTCAAAACACTTGAGACTGTTATGATGATTTTAAATAGGCAACCCTTTGGCTTTAAAAAGAATCAAGGACTTGACTTTCTGTCTGTAGTTTATTAAATGTAAACACAGAAAATATAAAGGGAAAAGGCAATCTTTTTATGTAAAACTGTTTAGATTTATGGCTTCCTGGACTTTGAAAGACTCCTTGCCCCTTGATTAAATACATTGAGTTGTTCTAAAACTTAATAAGTATATTTTTTATGCACCAGCAGGTATTTTTAATATGGCAATTAGGAATATCATTAGGAAGATTACTGAAAGCAGTATGTAACATAAAAGTTAAATGGTATTCCTAAAGAAAATGAGGTTTCAGACATCGTTTGGATACATTACCTAAAAATAGAAGTAAACTTTCCATGTACTGCTGAAATCAACTATAGGAATGAAGAAACTTACTAAGATAAGATTTTGTGTAAATATATTTTCTATTTTGCTTTTTAAAAAGTTAATTTTATTACATCAAAGTTCTCTTTGATCACCACTCTCCCATCCTCCCAGTGGTCATTTTGTCATTCATTCATCCAAAAGATTTTTTTGAATATTCATATGCATATGATTGTATGCATAGAATGAATATTAACGTTTTGCGTAGATTTTAAAAAAACAACCCATGGAATATATTGTTTGCTTGTTCATTTTAAATATGGCCATCTGTTACATTTTATTTTTAATTCTTCAAAAATGTTACTAAAAAGCTGACATTTATTGAGTAGTTACTATGTGCTAGACAAGGTATTTAGCATTTTTCATATAATTTAGCTTAATAATCTTTATAATAAGCTTTAGAGGAGAGTAAAAATAGTTGGTTTTACATGAATACATTTTCGCCTTTATTGTACCTCACATTTACATTAAATTACCAATGCCAGTAGTTTATCATTCTTTAGTAAGACTTCAAAAATAAACATGTGGAATGATCTGTAAAAGTTGGTAAGAATATAACTTTTAGCTCTGTTAGTTTTGTTACTCTTGCGCAGTCAGCCTTTCACTACCAAGTGCCCAGAGGGGGTGTCTTTGCCAAGCCAGAAGGCTGGGAATGGGAGGGGAACTCCTGCTCACGTTTTAGGAATGAAGAAGTAATTTGTGTTGTATTTGACTCATTCTCATTGAAGAACAAGACAACCTCAGACATTCCTCACTAGTTAATAGTTTTAAAAGTCCTTGCCTGTGATGAGGTCCTTATTTTGGGCAACAGTTACAGGTTACAAGACCTAGGTGGAAGGAGTTTTGTTTTTGGAAGGTGCCTCTCCCTGTGCCATTAGTCATTCTGATATGAGGAAACAGAGAGGCTGCTGCAGTGGGAGCTTGGACGATTTTTTTTTTCATGGGAATTGGTAGAAAGGGAGTGATGATAGTGAGTGGATTGAAAGGGAAAAAAAGGTTGTGTTTATTATGACTTCCCTGATTTTGGAGTTTGGAGGAAATTTTCAAAATTTCATGACAAAATAAAGTGCTTTTAATGAATGAAATAGCTTTTTAGAAAGGTTTAAGTCTCAGCTCTGCTGTTTAGCTGGGTGATCTTGAAAAACCGCTTTATGCTGCTTCAGTCAAATGATAGCTTCCACTTTATAAAGTCCTAGGGTTGAAATTATATAAAATGTTTTATACATTGGGAAGTACTGTACAAATGTGCAAGTATTAGGTGATATTCTTACTATTTTTATTATCATAACTCTTGTCAAGGCTGTCTACAGTTAGCCTCTTTTAACTATATTGCCTCTGTACTGAAGAATTAACCTCCTTGTTGCTTCTATCCTTTATTACTTACAAAAGAGTGCTATATCAGGGCTCTCTTATTTTCCAAATAGAAGAAGCGGCCTTACTGCTGAATCATTTAACAAATATCGAAGGCCTAATATGTATCATTCAGCATTTCTTTAGGCCCACTTTAAGAACCAAAAAGATCATTGACAGTAACTCAAGGAGAGGAAATATGCTGAAGGTCCCAATAATCATCATTTCATTGTCATTATACATTCGCATTCGTAGACATTTTTGATCTTTCGTCTTCAAGATAAAAGTAAGCAAATATAAATTAACATCTGTGTACTTAAAAAAAAGTTTGTAGTGCAACATTGTTTGAAAAAACAAATTATCTTGCTGTGGTTTCTTTTTGGTTATAATCATTAAATTACTTTGAGATCCCAAATAACATTCAATGGGGATATGAGGCGTTTATGTTGATCAGAACAAGACGTGGGTTAATGGAGGTTAAAAAGTGCTAAAAGTAAGCTCTTATTTCCAGATGGGGCAGTAGCTGCCCTGAGTTTCCATTTGGTGCCCTTCAGGGTCCTCATTTAATGGAGAACTGATCTTTGTGTGAAAACCCCCTCAGTCGTCTGGTTTCTTACTCAGAATTTATTATTTTGCTCCCTGTCATTCCCCTACTGCTTCTCCTAACATAAAGGTTAACATAAACTCAGAGTCCATGGAAAGAACAAGCACCTTTAGCTTATTGAACAGTTATCAGATTGCCTCTGTGGGAGCCATAAATTAGATATCAGTTGTTTAAGGCAACTAGAAAGTCTGCAATTTAAATCTCATTTGCCATTTGACTGATGAGCCATTTATTCTACAAAAACAGTAGTGGTATAGGCTGTTTCCTGAAGAAGATACGTGTACTTTGGAGGAGACACTTGGCTGAGGGAAAAAAAAAATCCTTTGGTTTTATTGTTCCTCTTCTGGATAGTTCTAAAAAGCTAACCCTTTTGACTTTTACTGGCGGTTTGCTTTGTCATCTCTGTTTACTTTCATTTGTTTCTTAACCTACTCTTTGTGGCAAGCCACCTCTATCCTGAAGTTATACCAATGAAAAAAGTTAAGTCTTATTTCAAAGTGATGTGTGAAATTCCATTCCATATTTTAGGCTTAGCCCATTGGAAATACCACTTTTTTCTTTCTTTATTTTGCTACCCCACCCATGCCCTCACTGTCTGAGGACCATGGATAGGGTTTTTTGTCTGTTTGTTTTTAATTAATCTCTTTTAAACTCACCTGTATATAGAAACTGAGCATTTCCTCAGTTTCTTTTTCTTTTTTTTTTTAAGATTTTCTTTTTTTTTTTTTTAAGATTTTATTTATTTATTCATGAGAGACAGAGAGGCAGAGGCAGAGGGAGAAGCAGGCTCCCTACTGAGCAGGGAGCCCGATGCGGAACTCGATCCCAGGACCGTGGGATCATGACCTGAGCCCAAGGCAGATGCTTAACCATCTGAGCCACCCAGGCACCCTCCCCTTTTCTGGAAGGCAGTTGTGGTAAGAATAGCTCTTTTTCTTGAGATCCCAAGCCAGGGGTCTCTAGAGGAGTCTAGGATTGCCCATTTACTTTTTCAGACTAGAAGCAAGAAATATTTTAATTTGCCTCAATTCCAGCTAAACTGTTTTTTAATAGAATTCAGAATTAGTTGACTTCTCTGAGCTTCTGGTTTATAATGCTGAAGAACTTCTACATAGAGCAGATAAAGGATGGAGTAAGAATTTCTGATTCAGTTGCGTATTATTTATTGTGGAAAGAATGTTTTCCCTACAGACTGAGTAGGAACAAGATGTTTAAACATAAGCCAGGGTGGAGACCGATTTGTTTGGTCAGCTTCAGAGGAGCCACGTTTCCCTACTTGTGATGCGTCTGCCAACTATTCTGTCCCCCCACCCTCGCCTGATTCTTCAAGTTTCTTTGGAATTTTTACTTAAGGCTCCGTTGGATAAGGCGGTGATACAGTGCATACGTGGCAATTAGAAAGGCTAAAGTTGGTTTTCTGGAGCAACATGATTTTATCATGTCATGAAGTTTGGCTGGGCTGTGAGTGTGTGTGTGTGTGTGTGTGTGTGTGTGTGTGTGTGTGTGTGTGCTTAATAAAATGGCTTCTTTCCTTTTTCCCAGACCCCTCTGCTGTTGGTCTGTGTATTCACATAGCTGGATGGCTGCAGGAGTCCATTTATCACAGGCAGTAGGAGGGGGTGTGGAGATATGAAAGGGTTACTGTTCACATTTCCTGTGTAATTCCCTCTGATCTTACTGAGCTGTAATTTCTTTCTTGATGTTAAACATTCCCAGGCTCCTATAACCTTCTAGCCTACTTGCTCAGGCCAAGTTTGTCCCAGGTGATCATGTAGGCGAACCTCCTGTTTTTAAAGGCTAGAAATCTCTCCTTCCTTCGTGAGATAGGCTACATACTCATTCCTTTGCAATCCCAGAAGAAATCCCTGCGATTTAACACAAGAACAGAGCATAACCTACTAATTTTAAAAATCAAATTTAGCAGCCAAGTATGTTATCCAGTTAACTGTGTAGATTTTAAAATCTCCTGATTCCTGGTTTAGTGAATTTCTAGTTAAATGAAAGCCCATCCATCTATTAAAGATTGCATTCTTCCTCCTTAACACACTTGAAAAATCGGTTCTGATTCTAAAAGAGTAAAATAGACTCTACCATGTTACTTTCTGCTCGCTTAATTGCTAGATCATTTTAAGTTGCCTCACATGCAAAGCTGCTTAACTGAAACCGCCACATTTCTGCTTTAGTTCGGTTCAGAAGGTTGTAGTTGAGCATAGGGAGGCTACCGGTACTTGTAATTATCTCCTTTTTCTCTGGTTTTAAGAGTATATAGCAGCTCATTTTTATGCCACAATTTTTTAAATACACATTTTTGTGGTTGCCAAAATGTTTTCTATTTTTGCCTTACCCCTTAAGTTTTAGAAGAAAATGCTATGCTCCTGCGAAGCCTAAGACTATGTCAGCAGCTACTGGTGAATCAATAGGGGAAGGGGGTCCCTGGGCCAGCACTGCCCTCATTGTTAGGTAAGGAGTGTTTCTTTAGAGCCAGCTCTACATCACTTTGCTTCTGTTGCTTATAGCACATCTCTGTGTCTTCATTCAACAACTTGGGAACCTTAGGGTTTGGGGACAGACAGAAATGAAACAATGTCTCTTTGAAGGAGTTTCTAGGATAATTTAAGCTGGCTGGTGTTTAGGCTGAAGTAAACTATTTGTATTACTTAAAACAGTGAGATAAAATACTCTTTATTTTAACCGTGTGTAATATGGTTTTACAGGGTGGTGGGGAGATGAATTTTTAGATTGATTCTGTTTAGATTTGCCTTAGAGAGCCAACATGAATGGTTGCTATTTCTCATTCACCTTCCGTTCCCCTGTGCCATAAACAGAGCCTGCTGCTCCGTAGGGTTTCATTAATGGTTTGCTGAACGAGTGAATCAAACTGCCAGATTACTTCTGTAGATCCTTACTTGTTCCGTATGTGCATTATTATGTATCTGTCTAATAATGTTTCACTCACCCTTTCTGTTAGTCTCTACTGATAGATTTTGTTCCAAGTCCTTTGTTATTAAACAATTCTCTCAAAGCGTTCTGTGCCCAAGTCCATAAAAGTGTTGTACTCCTGGCTGGTCTAACCATGCCACTGCTGTGTCAGAGAAAACAATGAGATTGAGTCATAAATTACTTAAATTATAGATAGTCTGTTAACATTTCCTAAAACTGATAAGCCTGTTCACTATTCTCATAATGGAAAAACACTTATATTTTCTCCCAAGGACTCTCTATTTCTAAGACCATCATAAAGCACTGAATTGTAATGTCAGTCATCAACAAATACTTAGTAAATAAGATGTGCCACCTGAAGTCTTTTAGACTTTTCAATGAATAGGATACATACACTAGTCAAGTTAAACAGCGACTTATGGTCCATTAAATGTGGGGATGTGCTAAGTGAGTGGCCTGAACAAGAATCATGTAGCTTAGTGGAAGGAAAAATTGTTTTGACCTGAACTAGAGAGTGGTGCGAGATTTCACAGAGGAAGCGTGAGTTGGGTATTGGACAAATAGTTGGGTTTTAGATACAAAGGAACGAGGCTATTTTACATTTATGAATACCGGTCATAGTTATCACACTTCCTGTTCCCAACAGCAATGAAGAAACAACAACAAAACTTAAGTATATGATGGAGTCTTTTCTCCATTGGTGATTGATTTATTCCTTATTTTTTTAGTGAAGTGCAATTTCAGAATAGCTTCCACTAAGGACATACAACTCTATTAGTTACCATAAGGATCCACTTCAGTAAGAAGTCCTCCAAAATTAAAATTTCAGTGGGAAAACAGGATATATATTGCAAAGTTATCATTCATGACTATACTTTGGTAATAAAGGCTTCATCCAATCTCAATGTCAAGTTTTTAACAGACTTCACTGCTCATTTATACCTTGATTTGAAGACTAACGTATAAGGAGATAGATCCAAATTTACTGTTTTTTGTTGCACAGATATAGGTAGCTATAGTAACTATAAAAATACAACCTCACAGAAATTTTTTATTAACCTCTTAAACATTCTTCTACAATAAAGCAATTATAATAATAAAATCCCAAACAAACCAGGTTTTGTGAAGCAAATTAAAATATGGCTAGAATTTACATTGAGACCCTTTGATTGTATTGTTAAAGGCAAACACCTTGGTGCATTTAATTTTAGAGCCAAACTTTTATCTCTAGTTTTGTTCTTTTATTTCATAAACAGTCAAAGGAAAAACAATACAACAAAGAAATGAAACCAGTTTCTTTTACATAGTAAAGATAGAATCTTAAGACAGTCCACTGACTTTACTGTTTGGTCCTTTAGCCTGTAGCATATTTATGACCGTATGCATATTTCTGCATATCCTCATTTGTTTGACTGTTGCTGCCAGTGTGGTGATGAATGGAAACTATAACCAGTACTTACTTCCCACACTGCACTTTTGCCTCAGTCTTTCAAGATATCACTAGGCGATCCATGATGAAAGAGTTTGGTGGTCACCTCATTTTATGAAAGGTGGGAGCATCTCAGTGAATACTGATATTTTATTTAAGCCAGTATTTCCCAAATGTATTTGACTTTGAAATGCCCACTGCTTGCCTGCCTTCCTGCTTGCCTTCCTTTCTGCTTGCCTTCCTTTCTTCCCTCCTTCCTTCCTTTTAGCTTCCTTCTTTTCTTCTTTAAGAATACCTGTTAAAATCTCCCATAGAACAAGTTTCAAGAATCATTACTATGAAATTTATACACACGGACACACACACACGCACATGCACATACACACACAATTTAGGTCTGTTGCTTATGTCCATTTTTCTCTTAATCTCCATCTTTTCTAAAAAGGTGTAGGATGGGATATAGAAGGAAAAAGAGTGTTTAAGTCTTGCTAGCTATTCTGATATCGGGTGAGTGGGAAAGAGACTCCTTTATAAAACAAAATTTGAGATTGGAGTGAGGATTTCAAGAGTTCTTAACTCTCTGCATTTTATATAGCTCCGAACAAACAAAAAGAGTTGACCAAGCATAATGGAAGTTATCTCTGGGGAGAGGAGTAGGGTGGATGGGAGGTAAAATGGGGCTTACACTTTTTACTATACATATTTCTGCTTTGAATTTTTTAATTAGTGTAATTTTTTTTTTAATTTTAAATTCCTTAAAAATAAGGAATGACATAAAAGACCTTACTAGTTGAGAGAAACTACTTTATGAAAGAATTGCTTACTCTAAGCTTTTGTAAGTAGTAGCCTCTTTGGTGTTTTCAAACTCATTTTGTTTAAAAAATACCAAAAATTGTAAGCCTTTTTTTTTTTTTTCAGAAACAAGATTATATGAAGTAAAGTAAATCTGTTAGATGAAGTTAATATACCTTGCTCTTGCTACCCCTGTTTTGTTCAGCTGTTGCTGTAATTCACTATGCCATCATTCTTTATTTTTGTGCTAAATGAGGGACTGTGTCTTGTCTCTGTATCTTTAGTGCCTAACTCTGCACCATGCCTAGTACTTAGTAAGCATTTGTTAAGTGTGGATGTGAGTGTTTATTGGGGGAGACTTAATTTCATAATTATTCCTAGGAGAATGCATTAGTGCTTGTTACTTTCAAATCTTAAGAGGAGTAGACTCTTTTGAAAGCATCCTTAAGATATACTCTATTTTGTTTTTGTATTGTATCTGTCTTCCTTCAGAAAGAATTTAAGATAGTATTCATTAGTACACATAATATAAAATAATGTTTTAAATAAATGAGTAAAATAACAAAGTTGGAGGACTTTATTACTTCCCAGATTTGAAATTTAGTATCAAGTGACAATAACCAAGACAGTATATCATTGGTGTAATGATAAAAATACAGATCAATAGAGTGGAATTGAAAGCCCAAGAATAAACCCTTACATTTTTGGTCCATTGATTTCTTTTTCTTTTTAATTTTTTTTACAAAGCTGCTAAAGACTATTCAATAAACAAAGGGTCATCTTTTAAACATGGCTATGAAAAAACTGGATATCCGTATGCAAAAAAATGTGACTTCCTCACAAAAATCAACCGTACAAAAAATTAGCTCAAAATTAATTATGGACCTAAATATAAGAGCTAAGACTATAAAACAGTTCAAATGTCTGAAAGAAAGCATAGAAGAAACTTCATGACCTTGGATTGGGCAAAGAGTTATTATTAGATAAAACACCAAAAGCATGAGAAAAAAATGGATAAATTTGACTTCATTAAAATTACAAACTTTTGTGCCTCAAAAGACAGTGTTAAAAAACTGAAAAGACAAGCCACAGAGAAAATATTTACAAACCATGTGTGATCATACCAAGAACAGTATCCAGAACATAAAAAGAACTCCAACAGATGAATGATGAGAAGACAAAAAACGCAATTAAAAAATAAGCAAAAGAATTGAACAGGCATAGGGGTACCTGAGTGGCTCAGTAGTTCAGCATCTGCCTCCAGCTCAGGTCATGATCCCAGGGTCCTGAGATGGAGCCCCACATCTGGCTCCCTGCTTGGCGGGAAGCCTGCTTCTCCCTCTCTCACTCCCCCTGCTTGTGTTCCCTCTCTCACTGTGTCTTTCCCTGTCAAATAAATAAATAAAATCTTTACATAAATAAATAAAATTAAAATTAAACCAACTTAACATATGCATTAGTCAGGTTTCCAGAGACACACTCAATAGGATGTGTCTATGTATAGGGAGAGATTTATTTTAAGAAATTAGCTCATGTAACTGAGGGGATTTGGTAGGTCCAAAATGTGATAGGGGAACTTGACAGGCTGGGGACTCAAGAAATAGTTGCAGTTTCAGTCCAAAGCTAGTCTACTGGAAAACTACTAAGAGCTGATGTTGCATATGAAGTCTGAAGGCAGTCTTCTGGGGAATTTCCTCTTGGTTTGAGAGGTTAGCCTTTTGTTCTATTCAGGCCTTCCACTAATTGGATGAGACCCACCCACAATATGGAAGCCAATCTGCTTTCCTCAAAGTCCACCAATTTAAATGTAAATTTCATGCAAAAACACTCTTCCAGAATAATGTTTGACCAAATATCTGGGCATTGTGCCCAATCAAGCTGATGCGTAAAATTAACTACCACACCATAAAACCCAGCAATTCTACTTCTCAGAATCTACCCAAGAGAAATGAAAACATATACCCACCCAAAGACTTGTTTGCAATTATTCATAGTACCTTTTTTCATTATAGACAAAAATAAGAATTCAAATGTCCATCAACTAAATGGATAAACAAAACATTGGTATGTCCATACATTAGAATACTCTTCAGCAATTGAAAAATGAAAATACCGATATATGCTCTAATATGGATGAACCTCAAAAATATTATGCTAAGTGAAAGATACCAAATTCAAATGACTAAAAATTGTATGATTTCACTTGTATGAAATATCTAGATAGAGCCAATGAGAGGAGTTTTGGGGATGGCTGCAGGGATTACTGCATATGGATTTAGGTGGATATTGAGGAGTAAAGAGAATATTTTGAAATTGGATTTTGGCAATGATTATACGCCTCTGTAAATTGACTAAAACATTGAACTATACACTTAATAACAGGTGAATTTTGTGGTATATAAATCGTACCTCAGTATTGTAAAAATGATAGAGGTGATTAAAAATGGGACAAATGGACCAAGAGCAGGACACACAATGCATCTCATAAAAGCCCTTATATTTCCTTGAGGGCAGTCACAAATTTTGCTCTAAATTTTCTAGAGACACCATTCTAAGATGAGATGTTTTTACTAGTGTTCACAAGATCAACATTTATCAGCATTTAATATATAATCTAATAATTATAATTCAAAGAAAAATGTATCCTTTTATTCATAGTGCAGTATGTTCAACTCTGCCCTCAAGAGCATCCTTGTAGTAAATAACCGAAGATGCTTCTCTAGAAACTGTTCTCTAGAGCTGTTTCTTAAAGCTCCCTTCAATACAATCTAGTGGCTTAATATCAAAGGCACTTCACTGAATACAGTAATGCTGGGTGAATAGGAAGGAGAGTAGTAAAAGGACAAACCAGGAATGCTGCTCTTTGGTGATATCTTAGTCCAGACATGCAGTTTTAGAATAATGAATGGATGTACCAAATAGCAGTCCCGCAGAAGCTTTTCTGTAAAAACTGAGTAATGGTTAAGTTTAGCATTTAACTCCCTGGCAAGTACCTGGAGTGTAGTAATTCTCAGTTACAGGTTAGATATGGAGCCATTTGCTTTAACAGCTAGATTGGGAGTACAGCTGGCATCCTCTTAGGAATGTTGGGGAGCCTGAGGAGGAAAAGTATCAGAATAGACTGTCTACCATCTATGAATAGGGGTAGGCTGAAGAAATAATGTGCTGATGGGTTAGGATTCTCCCTGAGAAATCATTTTGGCTGTTCTCCAGTGCTTAGACCAAGGGATCATTCAGGCTCTGAAGACCGTATAACATGGCCATACATACTAAACTTAGAATAGTGTGGTTTTCATTATAAACTTTCAAAAGTGATACGTGGGTGTTGTAAAGCATTTCTAACGATTCAATTCATATGAAGTATAGACTACATAGAATAAAAAAATTAAAGTCTCCTTTTCTCTATTCCCTTCTTATTTTCCTGTTAATGTATATTTAAATTATTTCCAGTTTTTAGCTGTTATAATGCTGTGGTAAACAGACTGGCATAGGGCACTCCTCCATTTAAATAAAAGATTTGAGTGCACACGTACATACTTACACAATTACATATACATATATGTGTGTATATGGGTGTGTGTGTATATGTATATATTATCACTTTAGTAACAGCTATTACCTGTTCTGTACTTCATAATTTATTTTGATATACCAGTATTTCTTTATTTTATATTTTAAAATCACTGCTTTAGACTACTACCAGTATTCAATTTTATATTTGTAATTCTGGTCTTGCTCTAATCATGAGAAGGTATCTAAATGTTAAATTAACTAAAGGACAACCTGAGCATGAATCTTTTGGCTTGATTATATATGTACAGTAGTTTAGTAAGAAGAAAATGTTAATTGCAATAATTTAGTTGAAGTTTACATTTGGAAAATTATTTTATAATGTCCCTGAGATTGTTGGCTTTCTTATCTTTTTTTTTTAAGACTGATTGATTGATTGATTCGACAGAGAGAGAGAGAGATCACAAGTAGGCAGAGAGGCAGGTAGAGAGAGAGGGGGAAGTAGTCTCCCCACTGAGCAGAGAGTCCAGTGCGGGGCTCTATCCCAGGAGCCTGAGATCATGACCTAAGTCAAAGGCAGAGGCTTTAACCCACTGAGCCACCCAGGTGCTCCAGGCTTTCTTACTTCTGAATAATATCTATGTTTTGGCTTTTGCTTCTAGTTGGGTTGTAGAAGGTGGTGGCAGGACATTGTGGACCCTGTAACAACTTAAATAGATTACAAAAATCATAGTTGCAATGAGCTGTTATTACATAATAAATTACCCCAACACTTAAGTGATTTAAAACAATAATTGTTTTATATAGCTTATGATTCTGTGGATTGACAGTTAAGGATCTTAGCTGGGTGATTTTTCTGTTTCGTGTTGCATTGAATGAGATCACTGGATAGTATTTAGCTGGTGGGTGAATTGCTTTAGAGGATCTAAGATATCTTTACACATGTATATGGTGCCTGGTCTGGCTTCATGACCTTTCTAAAAGCATGGTAGTCTTAGAGTAGTCACACTTCTAACATTTGAGACATTTTATACCAGAAGTAAACTGATTAGATTGAAGAGATCATTTCCTCTTTCTACCTACTAGTAGAAAAGATGGGTCCTCAATGGGAAAAAATAATATCCTCTACAGTTTTATGTTTGTCACATTCACAGTATTAAGAATATGCTGAAAAGTTATATGAGATGTAAAAAGTAAAAAATCAATCCAAGGAAGAAGAAAAAATAGACATAGATCCATCAATGACCCTAAAAGTAAGAGTTATCAAACAAGAATTTTATCAGTTATAAATATATTAAAGGAAATAAAGGAAGTGGTTAAAATGGAGGAAAAGACAAAGAATAGCTACAGAAAGTTGAGATCTATAAAAAAATACTCTAGAGCTAAAACATATAATATCTGAAGTTAAGATTTAATTTTAATAGTAAAGTAGGCACAGCAAAAAATAAACAACTAGAATTAGTAATCTCAAGGAGAGTTCAATGGGAAAATGTACAAGCTAAAGTACAGGGTAAAAAAAGAATGGAAAGAACAATTTAGGATAAGAGATATATGGACTGAATCATTTAATGTAATATACATATAATTGGAGTCATAGGAGGAGAGAAGAAGCAAAAACAGTATTTGAAAAGATAATGACCAAATATTTTCCAAGCTGGTGAAAGATAGCAATCCATAGAGTCAAGCAATACAGAAATTTATTGGACCCCAGGCAAGATTAATGTAAAGAAAACCACATGTAGGAACAACATAATGAACTTGAAGAAACCAGATTGAAAATCTTAAAATAACCCAAGTAAAGAAACCACAGTAACTTCAAAAGAGCAATGATAAGATTTATGGCAGACCATTCTATAGAAATTTTTAAAATTAGAACACAGTTGAATGAAATCTTTAAAGTTTAAGTGTGGAAAAGAAAAATATCATCAACCTAAAACTTTATGCCCAGTAAAAATATTTTTTAAATGAAGGCAAAATAAAGATATTTTTAGACAAAAGTTGGGAGACTTTATTACAAGTAGCACCATAATACAATAATGCTAAAGGAAGGTATTCAGTATGAAGAAAAATGATCACAGTTGGGACCATAGAACTTTAGGAAAAAAATAAAAAGCATAAATATGTGAGTAAATATAAAATATTTTTGCCTATTTAAAGCAATAATAACAATGTCTTTCAGGCTTAAAACATATGTAGAAATAAAACAATAGAACAAAGGGCAGAAAGGTGTAAATGGAGTAAGATCAATATCTATGTCTTATATAGGAAATGGTAAGAGTCAGGTGTAGTAACTGAAGGAAGTATTTGTAATGTATAAGATAATTGCTTAAAAAAAGTACAAAGGTGTTTGAACAAAAAACTAACAGAAACAATCTTAAAATTTACATAGAACCCCAAAGGCCTGGAAGAGTGAAAGCAGTCTTGAAAAAGAAAAGCAAAGCTGAAGGTATCACAATTCCAGACTTCAAGTTAGATTACAAAAGTGTTGTTATCAAGACAGTATGGTAATGGCACAAAAGTAAACACATAGATAAATGGAACAGAATAGAAAACCCAGAAAAAAACCCACAACTATATGATCAGTCTTTAATAAAGCAGGAAAGAATATCCAATGGGAAAAAGATGATTTCTTCAACAAATAGTGTTCAGAAAACTGGTCAGCTACATGCAAAGGAATGAAACTGGACCATTTTCTTATACCACAAACAAAAATAAATTCAAAATAGGTGAAAGACCTGAAAGTGAGACCTGAAACTATAAAATCCTAGAAGAGAGCAGAGGCAGTAATGTCTCCACTGGCTGTGGAACATTTTTCAGATATGTCTCCTAAAGCAAGGGAAATAGAAACAAAAATTAACTCCTGGGACTATGTCAAAATAAAAAGCTTCTGCACAGTGAAGGAAACAATCAATAAAACTAAAAGGCAACCCACTGAATAGGAAAAGGTATTCACAAATGATGTAACTGATAAAGAATATCCAAAATATATAAAGGACTTACACAACAAATGTAAGTAAACAAGAAAACAGAATAACAGAGAAACAGAAAACAAGTAATCCAATTAAAAAATGAGCAGAAGACAGTATCTTCTCCAAAGAAGACATCCAGATGGCCAAGAGAAACATGAAAAGATGCTCAACATAACTCACTATCAAATGCACATCAGAAGTTCCCTGAGATATCAACTCACACTGGCCATAATGACTAAAATAAAAAAAAACACAAAAAAATAACACATGTTGGCAAGAATGTGTAGAAAAAGAAACCCTTGTGCACTGTTGGTGAGAAAGCAAACTGGTACAGTCATTGCAGAAAACTCTATTGTATACCTGAATCTACTATAACACTATAACTATAGTGTTATAGTTAACTATATTGGAATTTTAAAAAAGCTAACAGGAGAAAAACTTTATTAATTAAAGGAAGAGAAAAGATTAGATGGAATGAATAGAAAACTAATAAGAAAGTGTTTTACATATCAGTAGCTGATTACATGTAAATAGGTTTAGTCCTCCAACCAAAAGCCAAAAAGTTTTGAACTACATTTAAAAAAAGACTCAACTAGAAGCACCTGGGTGGCTCAGTGGGTTAAAGCCTCTGCCTTTGGCTCAGGTCATGATCTCAGGGTCCTGGGATCGAGCCCCACATCGGGCTCTCTGCTTGGCAGGGAGCCTGCTTCCCCTTCTCTCTCTGCCTGCCTCTCTGCCTACTTGTGATCTCTCTCTGTCAAATAAATAAATAAAATCTTTTAAAAAAAAAGACTCAACTATATTAACTATATTTAGTTTGCATAAGACATATATTGCATAAAAGAATATGGGAAGAAAAATTACCTCGCACAGATAATAAAAGGAATCTAATATAGTAATACCAGACAAAGTAGACCTTAAGGCAAGAAGTGTTATGAAAGGCAAGGGAAGAATTTTATGATGATAAAAGGGTCAACTCAATAGGAAAACAGAACACTTCTAAATTTATATGTTCCAAACAATAAAACAACAAAAATATGTAAAGCTGAAATTGACAGGACAAATAGGAGAAGTAGTGACTTCACCATCTTATTTGGAGAATTTAATAACTTTCTTTGAACCACTGATATATTAGGCACTGATACATTGAAATCAGTGAGATTACAGAGTATTTAAGAGTACTACTAACCAACTTCATAGATTACTGTTTATAGTACATTATTTTCAACCACTGCAGAATACATATCTTGTTCATGTGTACAAGGAACTTTTACCAAAATAGAGCATCTGCTGAACCAAAAAAGCCTGTGTCAACAAATTAAAAGGATTAAAATCCCATATTTTCCATAGTGAAATTAAACTAGAAATATTTTTTTTTAAATCCTCAATTTTTTTGGAAAATAAGCAGCACATATTTAAATAACCCACCAGTCAAAGAAATATAACGACAATTAGTATATAAACTGTGAGACACAGTTAAAGTGGTATTTTGATTCGATAGCTTTAAGTGCATATGTTTAAAAGGTTGAAAGCCAGTGACCCAATTTTTCATTTCAAAAACCTAGAAAAAGAAATGCAATTACATTCAATAAACTGAAAGGAAGGAAATAACGAAGAAAGAAGGCATTCTATAGAGAAGACTAATGAAGATAAAGTCAATGTTGTTTCTTTGGAAAGTTTAGTAAGTAAACCCCTAATAAGAAAAAAAGAGAAAGCTCAAGTTAACAATATAGGTATAAAAAGGAAACATTACTAGAGATCCGAGAAATATCTAAGGGATAAAAAATACTATGAACAACA
Source organism: Procyon lotor (assembly GCA_028646535.1). Classification (NCBI taxonomy): domain Eukaryota; kingdom Metazoa; phylum Chordata; class Mammalia; order Carnivora; family Procyonidae; genus Procyon; species Procyon lotor. The sequence goes on from CM053611.1 coordinate 114,365,072, forward strand.
TTTTGTTAACACATGTGACAACTTACATGAAATGGACAAATTCCATAAAAAATACAACTCACCAAAATGACACAAAAAAGTAAAAATTCTGAATAGTGCTATATCTTTTGATGTCATTGGCTCTGTAATTAGAAATCTCCCTATCTCTAATACTGTTCTTTAACTAAATTAGGCCTCAGTATTAGGCCTTTGTTGAATGTTTTTAGAAAATTTAATACATGGTAGCTGACAAGTTCTACACTAAACTCACTTACCCTGAGATCAAGATCTGAGCTGAGACCAAGACTCAGATACTTAAATGACTGAGCCAATGAGTGGCTCATGACTGAGCCAGGCACCCCAACTTGTCTCTTTTTTTCTTTGTTCCTTTGCTTTGTTTCTTAAATTCCACCAATGAGTGAAATCATGTGGTATTTGTCTTTTTCTCACTGACTTATTTCACTTAGCAATAACTTCTAGATTCATCCAATGGCAACATTTCATTTTTTCACATCTGAGTAATATTCCAGTGTGTATGTGTGTGTAGGATATCCTTTATCCATTATCGATGGATCTAAATTTGTTTTTTTAATTTTTTAAGATTTTATTTATTTATGAATGAGCAAGAAAGCAAGCATGAGTGGGACAGGAAGCAGCAAGAAAGAAGGAAATTCCCTGCTGAGAAGGGAGCCTGACATGGGGCTTGATCACAGGATTCTGGGATCATGACCTGAGCTGAAGGCAGATCCTTAACAAACTGAGCCACTCAGGCACCCCTCGATGGATCTAATTTTAGATCTAAAGGACAGTTGATGTGTTCCTTTGCTGTCCACTGTCAATTCAGTGATTAGTGTCCCAACTTTGTGCATCAGTCCCTTCTCCTCTCTTACACTGCCTCCCCTTTCTAAGTCTTGGTTGACTTACAGGACATTGCTCCAACTTCCTCAATGTGTCAGCATCAGATCTAGAACTATCCTCTCCACCCCACATTATTTGATTTATAATCTGCTCTTAATTCATGTTTTTGAGTTTCTGATACTCAGAACTTATTATTTTTTAACTTGCTCAGCTCTGTCAACCAAAAGCATTCCTAGATCTCAAATACTGAAAGCCCTCTCTCTCTTAATTACTCCTCTGGCCCTTTTTTTTTTCTCAAATTCTTAAATTCAAACATTCCTTCATTCATATACTGTCTCTATTTTTGTCATTCCTCCCCTCCCTCTTTCAACCTCTCTACGTCAATAGATGATCTTGCCATTGGATCTTAACTACCTCAATTTTACCCCCTTACACACAGTAATTCTTCTTTATATTTATCACCCATCCTTTCCTTCACTTCTAATTATAGAGAAGGAACTGTTTCCCCTCTTTAACATGGTTAACTCTACCAGAGTTCTTGTTCCCTTTTCCCGTGTATTTGCCACTCTACCTCTCCATGTCTTTCTACTACTAACATTAAAAACAAAAAACAGTAAAAACAGCAAAAATCCTTGTTAAAGATTCACCTTCATTTTCAAAATATGCCAGCCTTCTTAGAAGAATAAAATTTACTAGTTAATTTCACTTCTCCTTTCTCTTCAGTCCTTACTAGAAGTTTTTGCTTTCTTGTATTGCCTTCCTGAAATTTCTTTCTAAGGTCATCAGTGACTGTTAAGTTCTTAATTTTCCTTCTGCCCTTGAAAGGTAGGACAGGGCTCTACCTCCTTTTTCTCTTCTTCCTTAATTTCACTGATGGACATCCATCTTTTGTGGAAATGCCCCTTCTCAAATAAATACACCTTTTAGGAGATAAACTGTTTTATTGACTTGCTGTAGCAAGAGAGACCACACGGGTGATTCTGAACTGGTGCCTCCTTTGAGGAAATGAGTTTAGGGTTTTTACTGATTATAGGTTGAACTCTGAAGTTCTAGGGTCAGGTATTAGAAGTGAGGCAAGTCATTGGATTGGCTGGTTTTTTTAACGTAATACTTTTTTAAGGTAATAATGATACACACGATATATGGTTGTGATTGAAAAGAAAGGCCCGTTGAGGCCCAAGACACAGGGCATTTGTAACTATAACTGAATGGTGGTAGATGTTCCATTTCTTAGTCATGCTAAGACTAACTAACTATTCCTTTTTTTTTTTTAATTAACATATAATGTATTATTTGCTCCAGGGTACATGTCTGTGAATTGTCAGGCTTACACATTTCACAGCACTTACCATAGCACATACCCTCCCCAATGTCCATAACCCAGCCACCCTATCCCTACCCTCCCACCTCCCAGCCACCTTTAGTTTGTTTCATGAGTCTAGGAGTCTCTTATGGTTTGTCTCCTTCCCGATCCCTTCCTGTTTCATTTCTCTCCTCCACCCCCCCAAACCC
>CM053611.1:114367920-114422556 GCA_028646535.1 Procyon lotor
GGGTGAGAGAGAGAGTGGGGGGCCCAGACCTGGCAAAGCGCATGAGACCTTTTCTCCTTCCCCTACCAAAGCGGTCTATAGCAAGAGACAAGTGTAAAAATCAACCATCTGGAAACAAGAAAATTCATGGAAGGGAGAAACTGGGAGCAGGTGATACTGGGTATTAAGTGGGAGGAATCAAATACTCTGAGGCCCAAGGAACATTCTAGCTTGACTGGGTCTCTGGCACACTTAGAAGATGAGATTGTGACGTGACGCCCGATTCACTAAACCTAATTCCCACTTTCACGGGCCCTTTTCAGGCTCAACATCACAATGGCTAAATACCAACTGAACGTTCACTGATAAATATTCATGGGTCCGCTCTGCCACCTATTGTCATATGCAATGCCCGTATCAGGGAAAATAATTTTAGCATGCACCCCTTGCATGCTGAGTATCCACTAGGAAATCTGAGATTTAAAATCAGCTCTGGGTGAACTATCTTGTAAGTTTAAATCTCAACCATATAAGAGGGATTTCTCTTCTAAGACGGTATTATAAACGGTTGACATTATGAACATTTCTCCTATGATTTAAAAAAATAATTTCCATCAAATTCTTATAGGACTTCTTTGGAATTGACAAGCACAAAATACTCAAAGAGTTTGATGTTTATATTCAAAAATCTAAACTGTAGTGCAGATTACTGGTTGGCAGGACCTGGTGGCAGGGCCAAGGGTTGACCACAAAGGCGCACAAAGGAATCTTTGGGATTTGGTCTGTATCTTTGGATTTGGAATTTGGAATTGGAATAGGTCTGTATCTTGACTGTAGTGATAGTTACACAACCTTACGTATTTGTCAACATTCACAGAATTTCACTAGCAACGGTGAATTGTACTATATAAATTATACATCAATATAAATATCTTAAAAACTTAAGACTTCTAAAAATTGTAATTCAGTGTACCTTCATAACTGATCTAGACAACAGTCACACTTACAGGATTTAGTTTGACAAAGGTGTTTAGTGCAGTTGGTGGAATTTTTAAATTCAAGTATCTCTTTTCATTCTTTAAAAGCAAAAAAAAAAAAAATCATATAAATAAATAAATAACAAAAGAAGACGTGGGCCAAACACCATCAATTCCACAAAAACTATTTTGGATCTTTCTCTTTCTCTCCTTCAAATTCCCCCCCTCCCCCCAAAGAGACTGAAAAACCTGAGCAAAGAGCAGGAACCAGCCCAGAGTGGTCACTCTTAAGTATTAACATTGGTGGCGAAGCCAAATTCTTCCTTTTGCATTAAACGCATGGCTCCCCAAATGGTGGGTCAAGGTCTAAAACCGATCTGGCCAATTCACATGCGCTCCAAAACAATGGGATATAATGGAACTTTGTGGACCGAGTTTTCCATACACTCTGACTCTGAGACAGACAGGTGGCTAAGGGATGTCCAAACTCCGATTAAAACACTATTATTTCGTAAGAGTACAAAATTTATTTCTGGGGCCAAGGGGCCATTGTTTTTTAGAGAAACAGTATAATAGCAGGTGAGTTTTTAAAAATAGTACCAAAAAAGAGATCACATCGGAATAGTGGCAAATAATGCCTTGGGTTCATTTTCTTTCTTTAAATATTAAATTGATGCCATTATTTAATGCAGTGTGCCTTAATGTTATGCTTAACTATTTTTAATAATTAAAACTGAGTTGAGTAATTGTTACATGTTTCCCAAAACTCCCCAACCCGCATCCTTAAAATATGTGCATTCGATGTGAATTATACCTCAGTTAACAAGTGTACCACTACTGGATTAAAAAGTGAGGATTTCTTGGGACACGTGGGTGGCTCAGTCGGTTAAGTGTCTGACTTTTGATTTCAGCTCAGGTCATGATCTCCGGGTCTTGAGAACAAGCCCCACATTGGGCTCACACGCTGGGCATGGAGCCTGCTTGGGGTTCTCTCTCCTTCTCCCTCTCCCTACCCGAGGAAGGAAGGAAGGAAAGAAAGAAAACAAAGAAAGAAAAGAAAGACACACATAAATAGTGAGGACTTCTTGAGTAATGAAAATCTAGAAATACAAAGTCTTCTTGGAGCAGAAGCAGGTTAAACATGTGAAATAATCGATTTCTTCCAGGTTCCCCTTGAACTCATCTCAGTACTGAATGGCTAAATTCTAAAGCCTCAGAGGAGAAAGCACAATGACAGAAGGTATGTGTACACAGATAGAACTGTCTAGAAAAGCACTCAGCGCAAGCACCCTTCACGGAAGGTCTGTACAGAAGTAACACTATCATTGGGATCGTCCTTCCCAATCCCATAGGTTGGCATAACACCAAATCCATGTTGCCACGTTCGGGCCATCCTGACCCACATCGCAACACCCGGGGAGGTCAGCCCTGTGTGCGGGCAGGAAGGCATTTGAATATCCCTCTTCCCAAGACAGGAGGTACAGGTGAAGCTGCATTTGTGGGACACCTCACAGACTCACGATCTCTTTCTCCTCTTCCCTTTAAGCAGAATCCTCAGCAATGAGAAGCCAGGTTGGTAACCTTAGGGCTCCCTACGCCAAGCCAAACTTCAGCCTCAGAACTGCGCTGGGGAAATGACCATCTGATAATGAGAATGGACTGGTTTGAGAGGCTAGGCACCAGAGAATGTATAAGAGACTCCAAAAAGGATCTTAGTTTCTCTTAAGACAGGGGGAGGTTTATAAAAACTTGGAAAGGCCAAGAAAGCAGGGCGAACAGGAAAGCAGACTCTCTAGATAAGTTCTCACTTGTCAATAGCTCAGTTGGAAGGAGATACCCAGATGTTATCTGAGCATCGCAGAACACAAGTGGACCGGTACTATTTGTGCTATTAGCAGTTCGCTTTCAGTCCTGTACCCCAAGATTGGACCAGCCATTTTGGCAGCCACATAAAGAATTTGCTATCAACTAAAGCTCCTAGGTCTGTTTCCCATGAACTGCTGTTAAATCAGGTTTCCCCAATCCTGAACTTGTACACTGATTTTCTCCCTTTTCTAGGTAGAAGACTTTATTAAATTTCACCTTGTTTCCAACCCTAGCGCAGGTACATGTGCTCTCTTCTGTCTCATCTCCCTTCCTGCTCTATCCCTCCTTCCACTCTCCTCCTCACCATCCCCAAACCTGTTTACAATCCACCCTCCTCCTGAAATCTGATCAGCCTATCACTGATATCTTCCGGATTATCTAATGAAATGCCAAACAGGACCAAGTAAATGATGAAGGCCAACTTGGCCTCGGTAACTGCAAACAACACATCAGTGGCCTTCGTGATTGGAATCAACTGTCCTTCAGAGCAATCATGCATACTCCTCCAGAGCAATGTTTCTAAAACACAGAATCAATCATCCTTGCTTTAAAATGCTTCGGGAACTTCCTGTTGTCCACAAGGCAAAGACTAAATGCTTTGATACATCATCCAAGGTGCTCTATGACTCCTCCCCACTTGGCACTTGGCCTCATCCCTCCCCCTCCTCCTTGGTCTTCACTGGGCATTGGGGCCTTCGTGCTGGGAGTAGCCTCCCTTCCACAGCTAGCAAACTCACCAACCACATCCTTAAGCACTTGGTTCAACTGTGACCATTTCTCCACAGACGAAAAGTTAATACTCCATCTTGGTATTCCCCTGGCACCCAACCTTGATCTCTAGAAACTTATTTACCCTATCATGTTATAGTTTATTTCCTACACTTTTTTTTTTATACCCAGCTATGAGCACAGTGCCTCACACATTGGAAACCCAACATAATTTTATTCAGTGATTAGCAAAACTATCTCAGAGCTAAAATTAATCCATAAATCAATCCCTAAGAGGTATGCATAGATACATGGATGCCTACTGTGTTTGAACTCTCCTAAATTACAAGTTTTCATTTTGCTTATAAGGGCCAAGTTTTTAAGGCTCTTATGTAAATCCACATAAATTGTTTCTCTAGTACCTCTGGTCTTCTTTCCTAAAAATCTCTCATCTTCAAATGGCAAAACCAGCAAACCCTCTTTTTCAGTGTGTTGGATAATAGAACATAAGAGGAGCAGAGCATGATGGGAAGAACAGGCAGATGTAGGGAACTTGACTGAATGAATGAATGAATGAATGGGTGATGGATGACGGTCTCAATATTGTCAAAGCCACCACAGGGTCTTAATTCTTTAATCTTTAGTTTTTTCACATATAAAATCGATTTTTAAATTATCTCCAGGGTTACCTTTGTTTCTAAGAATTTAAGATTAACATTGAGTATCTATTCTTGTGAGAGTTTGGGGGAGCCAGCTCCCCATAGAATGGAGATCACTCCCCTGGAAGAAGACCGCAGGGTCCCTGGGACAAGGGAACAGTGAGAGGCTGACCTTGGGTATAACAGAACTTTCTTATGATGTGGCAATTGGCTAGCAGAGAATTAGATTATCAAGAAATAAGAACTCAACCCTAAGTTTTCATAGAGGTCGGGAGTTCCTCTTGGTCTCTATCCCTAAGTCTGTAATGAGAGGCTTTAATTCCCTGTAACTCCTAAAAGTCAACAGACTAAAAAGTGCTTCCTGCTGTCACAGTGAAGTCAAATCCAGCCCAGGAGAATCAGTTTCACCCTGTGGGTGTCCAGCTCTAATCATGTAACAGTTTCTAATTATAAAACACTATTCAGCCGAAGAAGAATGCTTATTAACTTAGGCATCTTATTAAAATGAACAGCCTATATGCTTCAAGTTGCTTGTTTGGAAAAAGTGCTAAGGATTGCCTTGTGGGTCCTCTGCACTTAAAATCTGGCAAGTGTCTGAATTTTTGGACATACTAGCTAGGGTTCTAGGTGAATTAAATTCATATTTAATTCAATGAACAGAAATTGACAATTTGCCAGTGAGACGAGAAGAAAACGAAAAAAAACCCATGGGAACAAGCTAACCATATTTTAACAGTCAAAAGCTAGTAGAACAGGGTGAAAAGATATTTGGGGGTACAGGGGCTAAAAGGGGGAAAGAGTTCCATCCCATTATGAGATCTGCAAGCGTACCCAGAAGTCTCTTCTTTAGACACCGAGGTCTTAGAGATCTAGGTTTTCCAGGACACCTGCCCTGACCTGCAGCCTGTGTTAGGAACACTCCTGCCCTGGGGGGACAGGGGCTGAGACAGGAATGCCTCTGACCGGAGGCAGCTTTCTGCCCCGCTATCAATCCCGTGGGGACATTTCTATCGGGCAGGTTAACAGAGGTTTAATAAGGAAAACAATGAGCTTGAGGCTCTGAAGACAGTTTCTAGACTGAACCTCTCCCCTGGGAGGTGAGCAAGTACAACCAGAGAAAAACTACAAGAGCAGAACCTAAGCCCCTTTCCTTCTCAGTTGGCTCAGTCTGCTTGTCGCCATTTCTCCGACAAGGCCCACCGTGAAGGGTGCCCCGGCAAATCTTCCCGAGCCAGTCCACAGGTCTGATGTCACCAGAGCCCTGTCCAAAGCACCAGTGACCAAAGGCAGCTCTCTCCCCGGGTCAAATTTCTGGGAGGGCTCTACATATCATATTCATTTTCTAATGATACAATTTGCTAAGTGGGAAATGGAGGGGTGGGTACAGAAGCAGAGGGATGAAACGAAGGGGGGTTTTCTAGAGTGGCTCACCACTGGGAAATTAGGTATAATTTTCCTCTTTGCCCAACACACAGGCCACTGAGAACAGGGACTCCCAGCGGATGCTCGGGAGGACAGCAGATGTGGAACTCAGGTAGTGAGTTTCTCCTCCCACAGAAGTAACAAATATGGTGCATTTTCATTTTTTTCTATTAACTAAGAAATACAAATTCTGTATTCGGGATTTCCATTAGGAACAAGAGCTCCAATTTTTAAAAATTTGAATAATCCACAGACCCCAGATCCCTTTGAATTTTATTTTAAAATACACAATGGCTGACTTTACAAAGAATGGTTCCTATCAGCAAAACTCCCTCTCTAGAAAACACAATTCTGAAATTCTAGATTGAAGGGGCTTGGCAGGGTTGGGGGGTGGGGGTTAAGAGGTGTCTTAGGCTCTCTTCTGTGAACATATATATATTCTCCATTTATTTCAGAAGGACATGTTCTCCCAAACTCCCACGCAGCTACAGGAGCTCTGAGCTAAAGACCTGGTGACATATGTATTTTCTTACCATATAAATGTTCAAATAAACATTAAATAATTCTAATATATTTAAATGAAAAAAAATTTTAAATGTACTATTCAGCCCTGAAGATTGTTAGGAGCAGGGCGCCTGGGTGGCTCAGTGGGTTAGAGCTTCTGTCTTTGGCTCAGGTCATGATCTCAGGGTCCTGGGATCGAGCCCCATATCGGGCTCTCTGCGCAGCAGGGAGCCTGCTTCCCCACCCCCCTGCCTGCCTCTCTGCAACCTGTGATCTCTGTCAAATACATAAATAAATCCTTAAAAAAAAAAGACTGTTAGGAGCTTAGAATGCTTTTAACTATATATGACTGTCCCATCTGTACATGTGTTAGTGTATATGAATACACACAAAAACCGTGCATTTGATGTCTGGCTCATAGTTGAATTTTTAGGATACCATAGGAAGTCTTTGATGGTATATTCATGAGTGACACGTTCATATTTAATTAATGGGAAAAAAAACCAGCCTTTTGCTAGTGAGCACAAAATTAAATGACATGGGAATGAGTTAATTCAGACATTAATAGCCCAAATACTGGGCAGGGCTAGGTGATGAGTATAGTACAGCAGTGAAAAAAATATTCCATCTCAATGCTAGGATATAGCCACAAAAACATGTGGAATAAAATAATTTCATTATCTGAGACAGTTTTCTTACTTACTTGGTTACTCCTTAATCTCCCTAAACTTCCCTGTTACTTATTTCCATATTGGATAACATTGCATTTTCACTTACGGTTATTAAGACACTGAGATTTCTTTGGTTATTGTTATAATTCACAAAGTATTTTTTTGTCTTTCTTCCCCCCCAACTGGAAATCAGATAACAACGGCTGACACCCTAATTTCCTGGCGCTAGAGAAAGGATATCTAAGCAGAATATTAATTCATTTAAATCCATCTTCACAAGATGAATTGCTGTGGCCATTACAAAATAAATTCTTTTTTTTTTTTAAACATACAGTGCTATATTAGTTTCAGGTGTACAATATAGTGATTCAATAGTTCCATACATTACTCAGTGCTCATCACGCTCTGATAGAGACTAAGGCAAGAACACTTTTTAATCCCCATCACCTGTTTCACGGATCCCTCCCAACCCCTCTCCCCTCTGGTAAACATCAGTTTGTTCTCTATAGTTTCTATAGTATAAGAGTCTGTTTCCTTGGTTTGCAGATCCTCTCCATTTTTCTTTGCTCTTTTAAGTTTCACATATGAGTGAGATCATATGGTATTCGTCTTTCTCTGACTTATTTCACTCTCTAGCTCCACCCATGTTGTTGCAAATGGTAAGATTTCATTCCTTTTTTATGGCTGAATAGCTCACATTTTCTTTCTCCATTCTTCTATCAACGGACACTTGGGCTGCTTCCATAATCTGGCTATTGTAAACAATGCTGCTAAAAATGTAGGGGTGTATGCATCCCTCTGAGTTAGTGTTTTTGCATTTTGGGGGTCAATATCCAGTAGTGCAATTATTAGACTGTAGGGCATTTTTAACTTTCTGAAGAACCTCCATGATGTTTCTTATATCTTTATTTATCTTTTAATGTCATACTTTGTCACACATTATGTTCCATCTCTTTTCATGTAAATATATCTCAGTATTTTCCTAATATATATATGAAATGATTTGTGTTTCTCTGCCTCTAAATCATAGAATTGTAGGTCTTGAATGACTTTTAAAGAAATACATAACTAAAGCATGTGCCTTTTTTTATTTTTTTATTTTTTTGTGCCTTTTTTTAAATTGAAAAATACATAAATAAAGCATGTGCCTCCTCAATAATTCCTTTATAATTTCTTAATCCTTTTAATCCTCTCTTTGTGAAAGTCCAGCGCTGAGAGGCTGAGGTTAGGCTTATGGAAACTTCCATAATATATTTCTTCAAATAATAGAGAAAGAAATACCTCTTAAGATTTTACGTTATAGATGCTTTTTAATATTAAGATTTTAACTTTCACAAAACAATTAAGTATCCTATCTTTTGACCTGAAACACTCAACCAAATTTTAGTTATTATTACAACTGATTCAAGATCTCACTGAGGATCTATCATATGCGATCTAGACAACCAACCCGGATGCCATGTTAACAACCCGTTTTCATAATATAGTAATCAGAAATTAGGCTCTGAATTTTCTCCAAACCCACGTAAGTGTAAATCTCTAATTTCCTTTGGACCGTTAGGCTTCTTTGACCTGTTTACAAAGCACATGAAGAGTTCGCTCTTATAGAGACTAAGGCAAGAACACTTTCTCTACTGTGAAATGCAGACTTCCCAAACAACAGACTTGCATTTCAAAATAAGAGACCACAGGTCACCGTCCCAGAATTTCAAAAAGCCCAAAGGCTAAAACAGAGGCCCTCAGAACCCCATACCAGTTTTTACAATATTGAATTCTCTAAGAAGTTAACATCTCTAAATATTTTAATGTGAATGATCAACTAAGTTGGGGCAAGACTTTGACTCCATAAATGTCAATGAGTAAAATGATTGGTTTTAGCTGTATCATTGCCACTTAAAGAGGACCGCATTTACTGCTCTGTCCTATTTATTTATTTCACAGCATGAAATAAACAGGAGTATTTCCCAATACCTTTTTCTTCACTTTTTTTTTTTCCCCTCAAAATAAATTTGCTTGATCCTCATGTCTCCTCAATTCACCTGGGAAGCTAATTCCTATTTGGACTGAAAAACACACTTAAGAGTCTACCTAGACAATTGTCCCAAACTTTAAAGTAGGATGTTTAAGTAAAGTGCCTTCTGAATACGGTCATCACAGGTACCGAATTTAAATATTTAAATGTTGCCTTGATTTAAATATTTAAATTTTGCTTAGATTCAAATACTTAAATTTTACTTAGATTTAAATATTTGAATTTTACTTAAATTTAGAAATTTAAATTTAATTTAAATTTGGAAATTTAAGTTTAGGAACAAATATTCTCTTCTGGCATGTGAGTTTCTGATTTCATACCTTTTCTGATTTTCCCAAATGGGAGCTGTTGTCTTTGTGTATGACAATTACTCTCAGTGACTGATCTTTTTAATGAGGTGCTCTTCTACACAGCTGTTTCCTCGGCATGCCGATATACTTGCACAGCTACAGGAGACGGTATTTTTCAGGGTATATTGCGGTCATACGTCGTACCCTAAACCGAGACCCTCCCACTGTGCTAGTGGTGGTCCTTCTGCTTTGTGATTTTACATGACAGCAACAAAAACAATCACTAAAAAGTTTTGGGTATAATGGGGTGTCTGGGTGGCTCAGTTGTTAAGCGTCTGCCTTCGGCTCAGGTCATGATCCCAGGATCCTGGGATTGAGCCCCGCATCGGGCTTCCCACTCGGCAGCAAGCCTGCTTTTCCTTCTCCCACTCCCCGTGCTTGTGTTCCCTCTCTTACTGTGTCTCTGTCAAGTAAATAAATAAAATCTTAAAAAAAAAAAAAAAAAAGACGGGTATAATTATAGAGAAATACATAAAGACAATTATTAAAGGCATATAAAAAACCCATAAAAAGAAGAATCCTGAAGTGAGACTCCCATGAAAGTGTCCCCATGACACTTGTTCAGCTTATCGGTTTTTGTTTTTTTTTAAGAAGCAGATGAAGCTTCCTGCTTGGGCAGAACCTGTTTTGAAATTACAGAAATTTAAAAAATCCTGTCTCACCTATGTCTGCCACCGGTGGAACCCTCCACAGAAGGCCAAGAACACCCAGACCCTGACGCAGGAGAGATGAAGCAAAGATGATAACACAGCCCAGAGCGGGCTGAGTGCTTACCTGACTCGGGTCTCAGAAGGGAGTGGCGGGTCACCAGCCGAGTGGCTCGGGGAGGCGGGTGGCCGAGGCGAGGAGAGGGACACGCTGTGCATTTGCTTTGGGGACCTTGGCACTTCACTGAAGGCGCAGTCTCGCCCAGGGAACGGGAAGGAGGAGGCGCTCTCAACTGTGGGGGCCGGTTCTTGAGCCTGCACCATGCTGCTGGGCTCCTGACCGCGTCTTTGGTTTTCCACGTTGAGCAGCACCTCAGTGTTGGACAGCCCATCGCCCCCGGAGAGGGCATAGTCCTTGGAGTACAGAGAGCTTGAATCTTTGCCTGCCTCGGCCTGTCTGTCACCTTTCCCTCCCCTCTTGTCAGCAGCATCGGTGTCCTTCCTGGATTTGGCGAATCGGGATGGCGATTCCAAGTCCACTTCAGAATCCAGCGCTATCCCATATTTCTCGGCCAGCTGCCGTCTCCTTTCTGCTTTGTACCTCGCGATTCTCTCCGCTTTGGACTCCAGAGCCTGGGTGTCCATGAGAACTGAACCACAGGAGGGGTCAGCATGGACACCCGAGGTTTCGGTGCAGAGTTTGGAGCGGGTCTGCTTTTCCACCGAGGAATCCGAAGTGTCCTCCTCTTCATTGGACCGGCCTACAAGGGACCACATGGGGAACACGGACAGAGTTCAAGGACAGACACACACTGACCGCACCCTGTTCTGTGCACAGAAGTGAATCTTTCCAATTGCAGCCTCATGCTTGGTATAGAAAATGTCTAACATGAAAACATAGGAAGGTAAAACTCCAAATCACCAATAATTACTCATATATAATAATAAATTGATAATTTGCCAAACATTTCTATATATTCCTTCTAGTCTTTTATAAAATTGATTTCTTTTTTTCTTCCATATAAAATAATTTATGTTTTATATACCACTGATGTTCCGTATAAAACATTTTCCTATATTTGGAAGTCTTTTTTTGAAGACATTCTTTAAAGCTTCATAATGTTCTATCTGATAGGCATTCCATAACTAATTTAACCCTTCTCATATTCCTGGGCATTAGCATTGTTTCTAACATTTTTTTTCATTGTTTCTAACTTTTAATCCGTCTGATTTTCTGACTACTATCAAAATGGATAAAGGTATAATTGCTTTATCAAAAAGTATATCATTTTGGGGCACCTGGGTGGCTCAGTGGGTTAAAGCCTTTGTCTTCAGCTCAGGTTATGATCCCAGGGTCCTGGGATCAAGCCCCGCATCAGGCTCTCCACTCAGCAGGGAGCCCGATTCCTTCTCTCTCTGCCTGCCTCTCTGCCTACTCGTGATCTCTCTCTCTGTCAAATAAATAAATAAATAAAATCTTTTTTAAAAAAAAGTATATCATTTTAAGAGACTTGCTAGACTGTCAAGTTGATTTCTATAAACTTTGCATCAATTTACACTTGAACTTCCAACATATGTTCACTTGCAAACATTAAGTGTTCATTTAAAAAATTTTCCTTTAATAGAAAAACAATTTGTGCATTTTTCAATTATTAGCATTTGTATTATTTTTTTCTTTGCTGGAATACCTGATCAAGCTTATTTAGGCTCTATATACTCTCGATTGATAATGTGATTTTTATTGGTTTGCATGCATTTTTTTTATGAGACTATGAACCTTAATCTCATTCATGAATATTTCAAACTTATTTAATATTCTGTGACATCTACATGTAAGATTTTCTTTGGAGTACAGATGTGAATTGTTATGTAGTCAAGTCAATTGACCTGGTCACTTGTGATTTCTCCAGCTCTTTCTGTGCCTTTTCCATTTAATTTGAATGAAATATTCACCTATGTTTTCATGTTTTTAATTATTTTCTTAAAATTAATCATGTGATTAATTGGGACTTTTGTGTTTCGTGTAAGACAGAGGGCGATGACCCCTCTCCCACTGCACAATAACCTATTTTCCCATTACCATCTTATTAAATAAGTCTTCCCTTTCTCACGAATACGTGATGTTTAAATTATAATATATAGATTCACATTTTACATACATGAGGGTTTATCTCTGGCTACAAATTTTGATACTCTATTCTTGATTCTCACGTAATTTAAAAAAAATCTTAATCCTCTAGCTTTCTGGCCATAGAAAATCAGGATCTCTAGGTAAGTGACATGATCACATCACAAAGTGAGATCGACAGCCATCTCTAAGGAGGAAACTAAAAAACACTGGCCATAAAAAGCAGCAGCCTGGAGCTGCAAAGTCAGGAGTGGGGTGGGAAGAACAGCCCCGTGTGGGTCATCCTCTTCCAAGGCCAAGTTGAGTCTTTCACATTCCTAACGTTGACAGTTAACAAAAAAAGTTAAAACATGTTTGAAATACAGGTTAATACGAAATAAATATGCAATACATTTAAAATGACATGTAAATAATTTACATTAAAATGATTTAAGTAGAATGTTCATTGTATTAACATGTAGATTAAGAACCCTAACCACTCAAGGTCCAGGTTCACTTTAAATGCTCCCTGCTGCAAGCACCCAGGCCCTGTGCCGGGCACCTAGGTATTCTGTTTAAAGAAGTCCCATTCAGTCCTCTAAGAACTCTTACTGAGAATCTAGACAGCAGGTCCTGTGCCAGCACCCTGAGGGTGCGATGCTGTTGCTGCCCTTTAGGGGTTCCAGGCTAAGGAAGGGGAAATGAAATGATGTCGTCAATTTCCCAACAGTGTGTGGACAGGAATCATTTCTTCCTCTGATCCCAGAGGACCTCACCGATGAGACGGGGCCGAACTGACATACGTGTCATTGCAGTATCTCACAAACAACGTGTGTTTAATGAGTACATCTACGTAATTCATTTCTGTGGACTCGCTCATTTTCCAATGCCACCAGGTAAAGACAGCTGCGTGGACCATCCCGGGCAGCCTGCGTGATGGCAGGGCACTGAGCAAGCAGGCTCACCGGTGTGGGGGCTGGCCGGGTCCGTGGCTCGCATGTATCTGGGCGTGTCTTCCTCCAGCAGGCGATGAGTCACTAACCCCGGGCAGCTCTGCAGGAGGATGGGCTGCGCGTCCGTCTCGATTCCTTCGAGGCGCCTGGCAATTCTCTCTTTTCTGTGCAGGGCACCAAAAACAGGCCTCGTGAGCCATGGAAAGCAGTTCTCAGGGAGAGCGAATGCTGCTTCACCAAGTTCCTCTAGTTTCTAACTGGGTGCAATCGATTTCTTACCTTTTCATTTCTAAAAATTCTTTCCTCTTTGGTTCAAAGATTTTTCTTAATTCTGCAACTAAAATAAAACAGAGAAGAATAAAAAGATACTCCAGTTTTCAGTAGTCATGCGTCCATTCTACACATTCGTGAGATATATTTATTGAACTTATATATTACTGAACATATATTATGAACTTATATATTACTGAATATATAAGTTACATATTGAACTTAAATACTGAATTTACAGATTCTATATTATTGAACTTATTTTATATTATGTTATTGTATATTATGTTATGTATATAACTTATATTATGTTCAATAACATATATTATTGAACTTATGTTTCCTTTCTTGGATCCTGTGCAGTGTTTTCCTGGAAATTGTATTCTAGTATGAAAGGGCAGATGCCACATGGGATGTAAACACACACACACACACACACACACACACACACACACACATCACAAGCTATACTAAAACCATGAGTTCTGCTTCATCCAGGGGAGTTAGAAGAGGCCTGAACATCAAGCTCTCTCCAGCAAGTGGGTAATGTCACTGTTTTTGACTATTACTAAGTTCAATAAAAAATTCCGAGTTTTTCGCTACGGGAAACTTCTAACATCTGCAGAAATAGAGACCAGTACTAGAACCCCCACGCCCATCAGCAAGCTACGACCACTGTGTCTCCCCACACCCCTATTTCACCCTATCATTGAACCTGTAAAAATCTGTGACCAGCTGATTGAGTTTCCAGCCCTCCCTAATGGGGCATTACGGCCATTTACTGCAGTTCAGTTTAACACAGTTCCTAAGCCTCCCCTTACTGGCTTTCGCTGGAGGGAAATGTTACCATTTGTTTCCTTGCTATAATTTGGGTGGATGATGGATAAAGTAACAACCCTAATTCTCCTGGTAACACCAGGTGAGCAGGACAAATGTCTGGCAGAGGTTGGGGGAGTCTTATGTGATACAGACTATAAGGATACCGATGAGATGCCAAATAACTGTTTCTTTGGAGAAATGGCCGAATTTGGTGGAGAATAAAGGTCTCCCTTCTCAACTCCTCCTAATCCTGTGATTTCATAAAGTCTCATCTGAGTGCCTCCTGTTGAGGACCTGGATATACCAGAGAGAGGTGTCCCTGACAGCCCTGCGGGCAGTCCATGGAACTTTGAAAGGTTGAGTCAAAGAAGAAACCCAGCAGAGCCATACTGCAGGGGGAGCCTGCAGGGGGAGCCGCAGGGGGAGCCGCAGGGGGAGTCGCAGGGGGAGCCGCAGGCAGAGGCAAAGGAAGAAGCACAAAGTCCGATGCAGGATCCCAGGACCCTGGGATCATGACCTGAGCTGAAGGCTGACGCTGAACTGACTGAGCCACATAGGTGTCCCTTTTTTAATTTTCTTTTTTGTTTTAAAGTAAATTCTACATATTGGGGCATGTGGGTGGCTCAGTTGGCTATGTGGTTGGTCCAGCTCTTGACTTTGGCTTAGGTCACGATCTCAGGATTGTGAGAGCTAGCCTTACGTCAGGGTTCCACACTGGGTGTGGAGCCTGCTTACGATTCTCTCTCCCTCTCCCTCTCCCCCTACTCTCCCCCACTCTCTAAAATAATAATAATAAACTCTATGTCCAACATGGAGCTCGAACTCACGACCTTGAGATCCAGAGTCACATGCACTACCAACTGAGCCAGCCAGGCGCCCCTGAATTCTGGAATTCAACTTTCAACCACTCTCGTTTCTATTTTATTTTATTAAAGCTGTCATATTTAGTAATGAGTCAGAAACACACACACACATATACACACAACCCCCCTTTTATATTGCCCTTTGGCCGTCTTTGGAGACGCCAGCCTTGTTTTTATTTTTAAATGCTAGCTGCCTTACAATTTTAGTTAGATTGGCTTCTGTTGAGATAGTTACACGCAACTAATGAATCATCGAACACCGCACCAAAAACTAATGATGTTACTGTACGTTGGCTAATTGAATTAAAAAAAAAAAAAATAGTTGGCTTCAAAAAACTCTCCCTCAATCGGCTTTCCCAGGAACCAGAGTAGCTGGATACAGAGGTGTACTTGCTTTGTCAATTACGTCCGGGTTTAGAAGGCAAGGTGAGGGTCCATCTGCCAAGTTCACTTTTGAGGAAGCTTTGACTAATACTAGCTTCCCACTTAACAAATTAGCTCCAGCAAGATAATGGTGATAAAACTTCAATGACTGCTGGTGCATATTTTGAAAATACTTCCAAGGATGATATAAACCAAAGAATATCAATTAACTACTTAAACCCCAAGAAGAGCAAGGGGCCCTATTTTTCATAAGACTTCGCCAGAAGCTACTGGACTCAACCTCCAAGGGCTCTGAAAAGTAGGTTTCAGACTCGATGCATCAAACTTGTCACAGAGAAAACAGGGTCTCTTAACAGGGTCCTGCAGAGCGTACCACCGACCTGTCCTCCACCCAAATTACTTCAACTAGCTATGTTACTAGGTGAATGTCCCACCCGAATTCCTATGTTGAAGTCTTAATCCCCAAAGTGACGATATTAGGAGGTGGGCCTTTGGGAGATGCCGTCAGGCAGAATCCTTATATACCAGTGTCCTCAAAGAAGAGGCCCCGCAAGGCGCTCCCTCCCCCCCTACCACGTGAGACAGGGTGAGAAGTTGGCAGTCTGCAAGCCCTAAGAGGGTTCTCAGCAGGGCCCAACCATGGCCGGATCCCTGATCTGGCCTCCAGAACTACGAACAACAAATTTTTGCTCTTTAAAAAGCCACCCAGGCTATGGTATTTTGGTATAGAAACCCAAATGGCCTAAGACAAGGATAAAAACATTAATTCAATGCACAGAGTGTCCTATACCTTCTATTAGACAAAGTTAAGGTATACTCTTTTTAATCCTAATCTGAGACTGAAAAACACTGTTAAGTTTTTACATTTTTCTATAGAAATTATGCAACTAAAGACATATTAAAAAAAAAAAAAGATTCCAGCGGTAGAGTGAAAAAGCTAAGCAACAAGTTGCTTCCTGATGCTCTTTATTTCCCATCTTCTAGAAGGAACGATCAGCTAGTTGGCAGACCATGCAAACGGCGCACCCACAACAAAACTATACTTCTCCTTCTGCCACTACCTAGCTGGCTCAGCATTCTATAAGAACTAAGATACTATGAGAAAGGAATAGTCTGATGGTCAGAACACGCATTCATCCCAGGAACTGAACCCTAAGAAGCCTGGGGCAGTGGGAAAAGGGTGTGTGTTGGGGGGGGCGTGACCTAAGTTACCCTACTGTCCATAGTGACATCTACCCTCTTCCGGAGACGTTGGGCTGGGGAGCCCACTGGTGAGGGCTGTAAGTCCCACTGCTGTAAGCCTGAGGAGTGCTTAGCAGGCATTCAGGTGCACCTCCTCAGGGTCACGGACTCATTGCCGCCTCTGGAACAGGTCCCAGATCACCACAGGGGTGCTGATGGCCTTTTGAGTGAAAAATTCCTTCGTGGAGTCCTGCATCTCAGGAGGCTACATATCCTGGGCTCCCCAACCAAATGCCTAATCGTCACCAGCTGCCATGACATAAAAATGCTCCCACTTGTTCCCAAAGTGTGTCCCCCTCACCCCCAGGGATATTACTTACTGTCCCAGACTGAGAAGCACAGATCCTAGGACAAAGACGCAAATAAGCAGCCGGGCCCCTAGATGCCACCAGCCAGAACTGCACTCTTTTCAACCACGCCTAGGTACAAACTCAAAACCGTTTCAAGCCTATAACCTATAGTCCTCTCCAATTCTTTCCTGAGGAGTGTAATGAGGTCATAAATCAAACCAGACTTTAAACGTATCACCAAGCTAAGGGCACTTGGCTGGCTCACTCTGTAGGGCACCCGAGTCTTGACCTTGGGATAGTGAGTTCCAGCCCCACTCCAGGTGTAGAGATTACTTTAAAATTAAATAAATAGGGGTGCCTGGGTGGCTCAGTGGGTTAAGCCTCTGCCTTCAACTCAGGTCATGATCTCAGGGTCCTGCGATCGAGCCCCACATCGGACTCTCTGCTCAGCAGGAAGCCTGCTTCCCCCTCTCCCTCTGTCTGCCTCTCTGCCTACTTGTGATATCTGTCAAATAAAAATCTTTAAAAAATCAAATTAAATTAAATAAATGCATCAGCAAGTTTATTCATTCTTAGTGGAAATCCATAGTGAATCTTTTAGGAAAAAAAAAATCCCTTAAACAAATTACCTCAGTCTATTCTTTGTAACCAATCTATTTTTCAGTTACCAAGATTTGCTTCATTCCTATAGACATGAGATTACAGGGGAAAGAAATGGATGTGGAAGACAAAAGAAGTCATAGAGAAGCTTCCTTTCCCAAGGCTACAATTTAAAAGTAAAATTAGTAAAACAAACATGCAATATAACTACTCTAGTGTATCTATTCCATGGGAAAACTCTTCAGTTGTATAAAAGAGAATAGATTATATTTGAATTGCTGATGTGTGCGTGCTTTTTCAGACTCTTTCCAGGAAAAACAAAAAACAAAAAACAACAACCTCTTCTGGGCTCTTGCAGCCCTCATTAGACCCTTCGGCTGGAATTTTTGGTCAGGTTTATTATAAAGCACTGAAAAAGAGCTGATCCTAAGAAATCACAGAAGTCATCCCAGCTGTGGAAATCTACATGGCCCTCTATTGTTTCATTCATAAAGCGCTACCATAGTTATCGTCTGGAAGACAGTCTTGAATACAATTTGTTACTGTTTACGATCTGCCAAAAACTGTCTTCACTTTACAATTATATAATTTCAGACTTACAGAAAAATCAAGACATGCTTCACGACATTTACACTTTACATTTGATTTATTTTTCATAAGCATATTTACACATTATGTGTGTATACACATGCATGCGTGTACACATATTTACATATAGTGTTAAAGATTTATTTATTTTAGAGAGAGAGCAAGAACACGAGTGGGGGGCGGGGCAGAGGGAGAGGGAGAATCTCAAGCAGGCTCCACACCCTGTGCAGAGCCGGCCATGGGGCTCCATCCCATGACCCTGAGATTACAACCTGAGTCAAATCCAAGAGCCATATGCTTAACCGACTAAGCCACCCAGGCGCCCCTACATATTAATTTTTCTGAACCATTCAAGAGTAAGTTGCAGCATGATATCCCTTTATCTCTAAATTCGTCAGTGTATATTTCCTAAAAACAGGAAATAAGAATATTTTTTTAATTGGATTAAGCTGGGATGCCTGGGTGGCTCAGTCAGTTAAAAGCCTCTGCCTTTGGCTTAGGTTGTAATCCAGGGTCCTAGGATCAAGCCCCGCATGGAGCTCCCTGCTCAGTAGGGAGCCTGCCTCTCCCTCTCCTTCTGCCATTCCCCCTGCTTGTGCTCTCTGTCAAATAAATAAAATTTTTTAAAAAAATGAAACAAAATTGGGTTAAACATCCATAACTCAACTGATTGTATGCTATGGCATAATGCGTACAACTCAAAAATGGTTCAGGTAATAGTAACCATCATATAATACAGACCGAAACAGGTGCTGTTGATCTAACTTCCATTCTAATAAATTTTCTACTTTGCCTTCAAGTACATTAAAACTGTGACATATACTAAATTATTCCTCATTGCACCTGCTATCTTAGCCTGCTGCCCTTGTCCAAGTAATTCCAAACCGTGCTTCTGTGCCAACACGGATTCTCTGTGTCTATTTCTTTATTTTTGAAGGGAATTGGATGGTCATTTTCCGAGTCAGGTAATTGAAGGGCAATGGACATCAGGGCTATCATACTTCACAAAATTATTTAACTTGCCTAACATGCTTTATCATAATATATGATGCCAATGCCCAGCATAATGCGGTCTGCTGGGTAGTTTTCTTGGGGAACACAGTTTAGTTAGCCCTGAGACACAGGCTTTCTGGTAAAGTTATTGTTGAGTTCAGGCGTCCAAATCGGAGCATAGGAGAATCTTCCAGAGAAATATAAGTGGCAGGGGACTGGCAAGAACAGCTCTCTCCCACCCTGCACTTGCCAGGCTAAGAGCACAGGCCAGACCCACAAAGTCCTGAAAACGGATCTGACTTCCTGCACTTCAATTTTTACACTTGGATGGCAGCCACTAATACAAAGACAAGCAGCTTATAAAATCAGAGATTATAAAACTAGAGGACTAAGTACGGGGTGGTGAGAGCTGAGAAGGGCGGGGTTTCCTTTGAGGGATAATGACAATATTCCAGAGCTGACCCTGGTGACAGGCACACAGCTCTGTGGCTAAAAGGCACTGACCTGTATAGTTCGGATGGATGAATTGTATACTGCTTGAATTATATCTCAAGAAAGCTATTAAGAAAGCAGAGTAATATATTTGGTCCATTTCATAATGCTTAAGTGGAAAATCTATTTTAATATCATCATCTTTACAGAGATAAAGGTTTTTAACCCTCGGATAACTTGTTTGTGATACCAAGTTAAAGGAAGCCCCCTTAGAGGAAAAGCCAATGATCATTTAATGATCAACTTCACAAAAGCAAGAACTCCTTGTTAAATGACCAGAAACTTCTGTAAACGTATAAACAGACATAGAACTCTATGGCATGAAAACGGTTATAACCAATTCCTACTTTCACCGTTGTCTCGCCAAGAACTGACAGAATCATTAAAATGTTTGTTAAGATGGAGAAGTGAGGGGAGCCTGGGTGGCTCAGTCATTAAGCGTCTGCCTTCGGCTCAGGTCATGATCCCAGGGTCCTGGGATCAAGCCCCGCATCGGGCTCCCTGCTCGGCAAGAAGCCTGCTTCTCCCGCTACCATTCCCTCTGCTTGTGTTCCCTCTCTCGCTGTCAAATAAATAAAATCTTTAAAAAAAAAAAAAAAGATGGAGAAGTGAGATTAGAGGTCATATGTGGGTCTTTCGAAACATGCCTGCCCGAATTGGTAAAGTACAGAATGTAAAATAAGACTCTGGGAAATTTACATGAAATTCAGGGGAGGAGGGGCT
Organism: Procyon lotor; assembly: GCA_028646535.1. Taxonomy (NCBI): domain Eukaryota; kingdom Metazoa; phylum Chordata; class Mammalia; order Carnivora; family Procyonidae; genus Procyon; species Procyon lotor. The sequence continues at coordinate 114,388,060 of CM053611.1, forward strand.
CAGAGACTTTTTAAGCATGTTTTGAAGATCTTGTGAATTTGGAAACATAAATCTGATAAATATATGGTGCTATATTTGATTTGTGAAAAAGTTCATTTTCATCACCAATTAGGATGCATTTTCTAATAAACTGGTTAATCAACTTACGTGTTCTTAAATTTTGGCACATATGGAGTTACAAGCTGTTGAACGTGAAAGGAACCTTGCATCTCATATACCGTTTCTAATTTTTCCGACCCTAATATTGCACGTACTGTTTGTTGCTCATCAGGAAAAGGACCACGGCAGACGAAGAGGATGAGAGAAGCACTTTTTGCTACAGAACTTTGCCTAATCAGTCCAATCTCCCAAGCTCCTGCTCAGATCAATCTGCTCACCCTTGAACTTTGTTTGGATCATCTTCACAGACTGTAAACTTGGCTCAGATTAGCTGGAGCTCCTTTGTCTTTGACCAAGAGTTTAAAAAGCAGAAGGGCCCTTCCAAGTCCCGCCGTCCAGGCAGGAACCCACAGCATCTACCCTTCCCATGGAAGCCCATGACCTTCCTTGAACAGCCAACAGGAGTGAATGAAATCGTGATGCAGTCCATTTCATTCGCAGGTCCCATGAACTATCAGAACTGCCTCTCTCGGGGCACCTGGGTGGCTCAGTGGGTTAAAGCCTCTGCCTTCGGCTCAGGTCATGATCTCAGGGTCCTGGGATCGAGCCCCGCATCAGGCTTTCTGCTCAGCGGGGAGCCTGCTTCCCCCTCTCTCTCTGCCTGCCTCTCTGCCTGCTTGTGACCTCTTTCTCTGTGTCAAATAAATAAATAAAATCTTTAAAAAAAAAAAAAAGAACTGCCTCTCTCCTATGAAATCTCACCTACTTCCCTGTAATTCAACACAGTATTCTTGTTTGGGGGCCCTCTGGGACAACACGGCGTAAGTCTGTATTTCAGTTGGCAGTTTTCTACAAACTTGAAAATTGCAAAATGTCTGTTTAAATTGTCTCCGCAAGACCAAATCCCCGGGGTCCTTCAAATATCCATCCTCATCAAACCACGTCTAAGCCTATCACCTATTCAATTCCTCAGGCTGTACGCCCATGTATCAGTGGGCCTTTTAAACTAGATCTAGTTTCTATTAAAAGAGTATTTTTTCTTCTCTTTTGGGTTTGATCTCATGTTTGTTTGTCTTTTTTTCTTTCAGAGGACAAAAAGGAAAAAAAAATCTGACCTTCCGCCAAACCCTGTTTCTTCTGAAGTAAGGGTTATGCGGCGGACTTGGGATGAAGGCAGTTTGCGAGCCAGTATGCCCCCTGGCCAGTGTTAGAACTGGGGGACCCAAAGATCCCGTTAACGTTTACATCATTTCTCAGGCAAAACACAAGGGCTAGTGGACTCATGGCAGGTGCAAATGTTTTACTGCGCTTGTATCTTCACCAATGAAAAAACGAATTCACAGAGCACATGAGTGCCTACCTGGGGAAGGAGATGCGTAAGGTACAGGGTGCCCTGGAAACCCAGTGTGCTGCCTCACAGGGAGCTCTAAGATACTCAGTGCAAAGGCAACAATCATGGCAAAGCACCAAGAGGCAGAGGGAGTAGACAGAGTAGACGGAGTAGATATGGGCTTATGAGCAACACTCATTGCCCCTGGAGAAGATGAAAGGTAGGAGAGAGGAGGTAGGCAGAGTTCATGATGGCTCCTTCTGCCGCCCTCCCCACCCGGCCTCCAGGGAATACCCAAAGACGGCTAAAATGAACGAGAAAGGACACAAAGGAAGGTGTACATTCAACATGCAAGAAGAGAAGTACCTTCATTGAGGTTAATTCTTGGAACACAGAAAGGAACACAAAGGAGGGTATACACTGGAGATTCGGGAATGAATTCCCCTCAGAGAAAATCAGGTGACACAATACTTATGCACCCGGGACACTGGTCAACCACTTAGAGAAAGTCTCACCTTTTGGAAGTGCAGTTAAAATCTTAGCATCGATTGTTCTTCTGTGGTTAGCAAGCTGTTCTTTCTCTTTAAGCCAGAACTCTTTCTGAAAGCTAAAAATTAAATTATGCCATTAATAATGTTTAAAGTCAATCTGAATCAAGATACACGATGTTAAGTGAAAAAATGCAAAACAGGAGTTATGTGACTCATACACAGCAAAATACGTGTATGTGGATTACAAGTAAAGAGTTTTATTTCAGGGAGTTAAATGGTAGCTTTTTTCATTTATTTATAGTTATGTCACAAAGGCTTTTTGGTGCAATGGAAGACTTCTGTCTGCACAGGCAGGTGGCATGGCGTCAGGGATGACAACATGGCGGAGCCATGAGTTGGACGCCTCGCTTGGGATGGACACCCTCACCTAGAGCCACTCGCCAAGAGCAGTGGAAGCTTGGATTAATCGCTCAACCTTTCTGTGTTCGTCTCTTCCTCAGAAAATCAGTAACTTGTCTAGGATATGCACATGCTTTCCTCCAGGGATGAAATTATAGTAGAGTAACAAATGCCTTCAAACAACTAAGAGATCAAAGCATGGTGAATATGTCGGAAAGGCTCATGAAAACTTGTCTTGGGATGCAGGAGGAAATGAAGGAGGGGGAAGAATAAGGAACTAAGCACTATGTACTTTTCTTCTCTAATTAGGCATATTCTGGGGATGATCTTAATTATCTTCATGAGATCCCGTAAGGCCTGAATTGCTCAGGGCTGTGCTGGGAAAGGCTGAACAGTGGGCTCCTTCCTTTTGCTCTCACACCCTATTTCCCTAAGCACATGCTTTGCAGTCTTTGCAGATAGTGTCAATACTCCCACTATGGCTGACCTGCAAGCTTCCCACAGGACTCTCTGGATTCCAGGCTGAAAGAGAGGCACATACTCACTCTCATGAGGCGTTGCAAGCCAGCCCCAGCACACCACTGGCACTATCGTCATCCCTGATTTGCAGCTTAGGAAGCTGTTACATGGTTTGCCCAAGGACAAGGAGAGGAGCTAGACATCAATCTAGCTCCTCTCACACCCTGTGCAGGGGCCCCCGGGCCACGATGCACCAACACCATGGGCCTCCATGAGAGCGAGTCTGGGGTTGGGTAAGAAGACAGAGCTGCCGCCGCGCAGCAGGAAAAAAACCTGGCATGAAAACAGGAAAACTAATATCCTGTATTAATATTAATAACTAATAATTCCTCCAGTAATAGGATCATCTCCAGAGAGGTGAATGACAGCACACAAAGGCTGAAGATGGGTGCAAAGTTGACCCTCCCGTGGGCTTGTGGGCTCGTACTCCATTTGCATTTCCGCTCTGCAGGGGTGCCTGCCATAGAGGTCCCAGGGGGACGGGACTGAGGAAGGTGCTGTGCATACCAGGTAAGTGGGACACACAAATCATCTACACCCCACACATCAATTCAATTTCAAGTAGCTGCTGCACGTTCCAACATAGGGGACGCATCCATCTTCTAGAACCAAGCTCATCTAAAAACTTATTGCTGATAAATGTGGTGGGGCTTATATTCATAAATATGACTGCCATGTATTCATATTATTTCATAAAACATCTTGAGAATAAGTAGTCTTTATAAACCACTCTCCAGATAGCTTGAGGACCTTAGGAAACCTGCTTAGGTCAGAAACGTGGAATTAGCACTGACTTCTCAACAGTGATCACAATGCAATGATAATTCTTTCCCAGTGTTTTATTCAGATTTATGACTTAGTATAAACCTACAGAATTACATAACTGCAGAAATATAGCCTACTTAAAGAATGGCACGCTATTATAATTGGTTATTCAGTTACTTGTGTAAACATCTGGATAAAGTTCTGTACTTTCTTCAGGAAACCAAAATCTCAGGAAAAGAATTCTCTACTAAAACAAAACGGTCCAATCCCTGAAATATTCAGTTTCTCAGGTCATTGACCTTGGGGGACAAATACGGTCTCGTATTTTCAAACATAAATATCTGTATGTTTCTATTTTCCCCCCTTTTTTGTGCTTATCAAAAAGCCGCTAATGAAGACTAAGAAACCGCTCCCAAGTTAAACGTTTTTCTGAACTTCTACAGTGGGGTTTCCAAGTCAGCCCCTGACACCCCTGCACTTACTTTCTTCAAACAAGCTACGAGAGTGTCAGCACCCGTAAGAAGGGCAGCCTTTTCCCAGTTGGTCAGAAACCAGTGGAAAACCCAAGCACTCTCAGGAAAAGCTCTTGAGGCTCCTAACGCAGTTTACTGTAAATGCCATTTATTCTACCCAGGTTCCTTCCTCTCCAGCCTGCCTGAGTCCTGCTCCTGGTTCTGGGTCTCAGTTTAAATTCAGTTCCTTAAAGAAGAAACCCCCTGACCCTGTGCCTGTCCCAGCGCACACCAAAACAGAGGTATTACATACCTCTGTTGTTTTCTCACATGGTATCCTGGTTTCTTATTTGTAGAACATGTGTCAAGTGTCTTATTTCAAATTATTTATAGGGGCGCCTGGGTGGCTCAGTCAGTTAAGCCTCCGACTCTTGGTTTCAGCTCAAGTCATGATCTCAGGGTCCTAGGATTGAGTCTCCCATCAGGCTCTGTCCTGAGTGAGTGTGGAGCCTGCTTACGAATCTCCTTCTCCTTCTCCCTCTGCCCCTCCCTACCACTCAGTAGCGCATACTCTCACTCTCAAAAAAAGGATTCTGGAACATTTGTGAATGAGTAACCCCCTCTGATCATCTAATGGCTAATAAAACACAAATACCCCAAAAAAGCCCTAACATCACCCTCCTCATTTTTTTTTTTTTTTTTTGGGGGTCAGAGGTGCCAAGCAGTGTGGCTGGTGGAGCCTAAGCCTAACTCACACAATAGGGGACTCGAAAGCACCGAGCTCCGTGAGCTGGATGGCACTCTCCTCTTCATGGACCGTCACCCCTGGGACACAAGGTCTCTTACCCCGTGTAGACACGGGTGGGTTGCCACAGCTCAACCAAAAGCATGAGTCTGTATTTCAGTATGAAATATATAACCCTCCATATATAACTAAACACTACAGTCTTGACTTTTGAGTTATATTTAAGAAGTGTCTACTATTAAGCAGCACCTTTTGTATTTTTTATAGATCTTCATCTCCTCTGAAACAGTGCTCTCCTCAGGACTAAATTTTTTTTTTTTTAAGATTTTATTTATTTATTTGACAGAGAGAGAGATCACAGTAGGCAGAGAGGCAGGCAGAGAGAGAGGGAGAAATAGGCTCCCCACTGAGCAGAGCCCAATGCGGGGCTCGATCCCAGGACCCCGAGATCATGACCTAAGCCGAAGGCAGAGACTTAATCCACTGAGCCATCCAGATGCCCCAGGACTAAATTTTTCATACCCTACTTCCTTCCTCTGCTTCAATAATCAAAGACGAGATTGCTCCCTGCCTCCATAATTTTTCTTTTTAATGTGTCCCATTAACCTAATTAAATGCCAACAGTAGAACCAAGGGGAAAATTTAGCAGCATGAGGACAGGATTTTGTGCGGTTCCTAGAACCTGTCTTTGACAAAATGGGGCTATACCACGACAGTGATTACTCAGCACCCACGGTGGGAAAGGCTGCCTCCAATCTGTTCACTCTTCTACCAGAGTTCACATTACAAGATAGGAGAGATCAAAATTCACTACCTCCTCTTTGTACTTCCAGTGTCTGATTGACCAGACGGCTCTGAAAGAGGCAAGTGCCTCCATCTCTAACCGATTTTACTCTAGTTCTGTGGCCAGGAGGCTGTCGTTTGCATGGGTCCAGAGGAGATACTGCCTACCATTTTAGAGTGGCTGTGTCCCTCTGAATCTGTTCCCACTGAAACGTCTGACCTCCTAGTTCGTGGTTCTGCTGTCCTTAAATAAGTAATACTTTCCTCTTCTTCTTTCACAATCACTTATTAGCTCCATTACGGCTCCGCCAACCTGCTAGGGACATGCTGGCAACTAAGCTACTCTGGTCTTAACATCCGTATTCCCCCAGATTCAGATGTTGATATCCAAACCCCCAAACGTGATGCTACGAGGAGGTGGGGACTTTGGAAGGTGACAGGTCATGAGGTAAAGACTTCATGAACAAGAACAGTGTCTTTATCTTACAAAAAGAGCCCCAGAGATCAATTCTACTTCAATTAAAATAAAACAACCCCTCTGAGAGACCCAGCAATCTCTAGCCCATTCCACCAAATGAGGTCACAAGAAGTTGGCCTTCTGCAACCTGAAAGGGGGCCCTCACCACCCCATTATGCTGGCCCCCTGAGCTCAGACTTCTAGCCTCCAGAATTGTGAGAAAGGAATTTCTGCTGTTTATAAACCATCCAGTCTAGAGTATTTTGTTATAGTGGCTGGAACTAACGAAGGTGTAAACCTTAGATTCTATCAAAAATATGGCTAAGATGAGACATACGGGAGACTGTGTGAAACATCAGAAAATAAGATTTCCTGAGTTCAGTAAGATAGACAGCCTTACTGATGGCTCATTGCTGCTCTAGTTGGCCTGATACTAAGACATGGGTCAAATCCATCAAGGTTTTATCTCATCTAATGTGCTCACAAGATCAATTGTGCCATTTTCAGGGCAAGGCCAGGCTCAGCCTGATGGAGACAGCTGTTTATTCAATGCCACTGAAATGCAAACCCTTTATAGCAAAGAAACAAGGTCATACATGATACATTAGGAACAAAAGCATCTGAGTGGAATGTGGGGGAGATCAGGGTTGAGTCCTTCTACCACCACCAAATGTAGGCGTCAGAATTGATGCCTACATGACTTAGGGATAATAACTTTGTGTCTCCACTTGAAAATCTCAAAGTCAATCAGGGACAGTGATCTACTAAGAAGCATCTGGGATACAGCTATCTGATTTGGTACAAACTTTAATTTTTACAAGAGCTTATGTGAATGATTATGTACCACAGAGTCTAAGCATATTAAGTGAATCAAATCAGTGCCCCTAAGACCTTACAGTCAAGGGAACTAAAGTGTAGAACAGTTCAAAGACCTCACTGGGGGGTGCCTGGGTGGCTCAGTAGGTTGAACATCTACTTTTGGCTCAGGTCATGATCCCAGGGTCCTGAGATCGAGTCCTGCATTGGGGTCCCCATGCTCTGTGGGAAGCCTGATTCTCCCTCTCCCTCTGCCTGCCACTCTCCCTGTTTGTGCTTGCTCGCTGTCAAATTAAATAATAATAGTAATAATAATAACAATAATTATAATAATACCTCACCAGACAGATGCATTGGATGGGGGCAGGGAGGGAAGATAATAGCCCTTTACAGGTTCAAAATTATATCTGATCTGCAAATAATTCCCATAAACAGCATTCACAAATACAAAACGAATCTTTTTTTGGCTGAACGTACTATTAGGTCAGCTTGCTTCAGATGTTTTAATATATCAAACTCTGGGGAGAAAACGTATTGCCAAGCATTCAAATTCATAAATTGGGAATTTAGGAGAATAATTCTAAAAGCTACCACAGATCTTCAAAATTTAAGATTCCTTGCACAAAGACCACTTTACCTTGAAACTTTTCTTTGACTTGGTAATCCAACGAAGCTTAAGTTTTTCTGGTTGAAATCTAAGGGGAAAGAAAGGACGTAACATTGAAATAGCTACACAATAAGTTAAAAAAAAAAAATCCAATGGAAAAAAATTCTTCAAAGTCCCTTTGAACATATCACTTAAGGAAAAGGAAACCATTAACCAGACAAGACGTATGAATACAAAAAGGACATCTTTTAAGAATCAAATTACACAACCTGCATCTCACACAGGTAAAGTTTCTTCCCCTCCTGAAATTTAGCCAACATAACTCTGCAGGTGGGGAGGGGTGGGAATCTGACATAGTTCAGTGCTATCATCGAAATTTGTTATAGCTACAAGAATAACTCAAAGCAATTAAATACTGGATAGCACAGTTACGTACTCAGGGGAAAAGGAAGCAGGAAAAAAAAAATTAAACAATTTCGGTCCAGATAACCAGAAACGGTAAAACTCATCACCACTTGATATATTCAAGATGCTTTTAAAAGAATGTGGGCGTGGAGGGGTTGATGAAGAGCAGGGAAGCAGGTCCGTGGTTTTTATTGCCTTCATTAAAATCTAAACAACAACACATCGAATTAACTATGTCTTTTTTTATTTTTGAAGACAAGATCCGTATTATGTAAAGACAGGTGGTAACACTGCAGGTGGTTAACACTGCAGCAAAAACACACATCCGGGTGGACCAGTTAATCAAAAGCAGGCAGACACAAATTTATACCAGTCTGATGGCAAGTCATGCTTTACAACTTTTGGCACCGTAACCGTTTGTCCACCAAGAAAACCACAAGCAGACCACTTACACAGACTTCTAAGCAAGTGCCTTTTACTGTTTAATATTTGGGGGCGGAAGCCCGAGGAAAAGGAGGTACAAAATACACCAGATGGGGACATGTCATTAGCCAGCAAAACATGTCCAGAAGCCTCGCATTTGGAAATTCTGACCAACTAGAGAGAGACAATAAAATGAAAGGTATAAGGCCAACTAAAGAGCTGAGCTTTTTTCCCAATTATACAAATATCGTGTTATGTATTAAAAGAGAGAGAGCGCGAGAGAACTCTGTTCAAAAAGCTACCAAATGTTGTAGAAGAAAATTTCCGAAGCCGGGACCTGTTCAGATCACCTCCTAAGAGTGCATCTGTGCTGGAAAAGACTTTGACACGGAATGCCTGAATTTCACATGGGACAGTCAAAATAATTTCAGCATTTCAGGTCTATTCAATCAGTGGTCGGAATCAGCGGGGCTGCTCCAGCAGCTCAGTGGAAAGCATGCATTTTCCTCTGCACTCAAAGGAAGTCACTACAGAAACAACGTTTTGTTCCAAACAGTATCGCATGAAAATTTCATAAAAAGACAAACACTACTGTCTACAGGAAACAATTTAGTATATATAGCTTTCCCTTTAGAAAACTATTTTAGCTAACACACAGCATATCCAGAAGAGGATCCAAAGTTTGGGCGCCGGAATTGAATCTGCAATTTTTCGTGGTTCAGCAGTATCTCTAACTTACAATAGGGAAAAAGGAAGGAAGGAAGGAAGGAAGGAAGGAAGGAAGGAAGGAAGGAAGGAAGGAAGGAAGGAAGGAAGGAAGGAAGGAAGGAAGGAAGGAAACAACAACAACGAAAATCACCTTATGTATTTCAGCCACAAAATAAGCTAATTCATAAATGCAATTAGATCTTTCAAGTGTCCTTTGAGGAAACTTTAACTAACGGGACACAGGAGAACACAAGCAAAAATGGAGGATACGAGGCATTCATCCTGTTATAAAATAAACCCACAAGTGCAAGTCCTCTATTTCTCCTGCCTTACCTTGTTTCTCAGGGAGCTTGAGAGCTCCCAGACAGCTGGCAAGCTCTGGGCTCCTGAACATGTTGCACACAGAGGGTTTAGTCAGAGTGTGGTCCAGAGCCCAGCGCAACCGGCCACGGCCTGCAGCCCGTCTAAGCAAAACTGGGTTGAGATTTTTCACAGCACAGGGCTGGAGCAATCAGGCCCTCGTGTCCTTGAAAGTATAGTACACGCAGAGCAAGAGGCTGCAGGCTGGAACAGCTCAAACCCCGTAATCTGATTACAAGCACAAATCAGGCCTGGGGCCGCTGAACCAGGCTGCACTCCACTGATGGGCCGTTCCTGATGTTGCCACTTCAAAGCAGGGGCCGAATCCCGGTTTACGCTCCCTCCACAGAGACAGTACTGCAGCCTACCCCCCACCACGGGGGAGTCCACAACAACTCCTCCTCGCCCTAAAAATAAACAGAAAGGAGCCATACAGAGACTCTTGATGTACTGGAAAGAGGGGAAGCTGCCTAACGATTCCCAGGCTGCTCCGAGTTGGGCTTTGGCGGAGTTAAATGAAATATTTCACCTAACGGGGAGCCAAAACCCCATCGTTAAGAGTTAAGATTTATGAACAACATATGAGCAAAATTGTGGGAAAAGAAAAGGCAGATATTACTGGAGGTTCAAAAATTTTAATTTGAGACAGAGGCTCTCAAGTTAGGCCTTACCTCTTGGGTTGCCCCCTTTTAATTTCATTATTTTTTTTTTAAGATTTTATTTATTTATTTGACAGAGAGATCACAAGTAGGCAGAGAGGCAGGCAGAGAGAGAGGGGGAAGCAGGCTCCCTGCCGAGCAGAGAGCCCGATGTGGGGCTCGATCCCAGGACCCTGAGATCATGACCCAAGCCAAAGGCAGAGGCTTTAACCCACTGAGCCACCCAGGCGCCCCTCGTTGTTATTTTTTTTAAAGGGACTTCATTTTTATAAAGCAGGTCCGAGTTTACTACAAGATGGAGGGGAAGTCTCCCTAAAAATCCTCCATGCTCTGCCTATTCGTCCCCATCTCCTTCCCCCACAACAACCCCTCTTTTTCCATCTCCCTTGTTTCACCTTTCCTAGAATGTCACATTGCTGGAGTCGCATAGCATGTGGCCTTTTCAGATGAACTTCTTTCGCTGGTAATATGCATTGAAGGGTCCTCCATGTCTTTTCCTGGCTTGACGGCTCACGCCTTCTCAGTGGTGAATAATATTCCACTATCTGGATGGACCACGGTTTGTTTACCCAGTCCCCTACCGAATGCTTGCTTCCTTGTTTGGGCAACTGTGAAGGAAGCCGCTATAAACATCCACATGCAGGTTTCTGCGGGGACAGAAGTCTTCAACAACTCTGGGTAAAGACCAAGGAGCATCGTATGGTAAATAGGTTTAGTTTTGTAAGGCAGAGCCAAGCTATCTTGGAAAGTGGCTGAACCATTTTGTATTCTCACCAGCCCTGTATGAAAGTTCATACTGTTTCACATCCTTGCCAGCACTTGTGGGTGCCCGTGTTTGGGACTTTTGTCATTCTGATAGGTACTGTTTTGAGTTTCCCTGATGACATATGATGCGGAACATCTCGTCATACACTTATCTGACGTCTGTGTATCTTCCTTGATGAGATGTCTGCTAAGAGCTCTGGCCCATTTTTTACTCTTGTTTTCTTATTGTTGAGTTTTAAGAATTCTTTGTATATTTTGGATAACAGCCCTTTATCAGATGTGTCTTTTGCAAATATTTGTTTCCCAGCCTGTGGCTTTTCTAATTCTCTTGAAATAGTCTTTGTAGGAGTTTTATAATTTTAAGAAGGTTCAGCTTGTCATTTCTTTCTTCCATGGATTGTGTCTTTGGTGTCGTACCTAAAAAGGCATCACCAGGGGCACCTAGGTGGCTCAGTCTGTTAAGAGTCTGACTCTTGGGGCCCCCCGGGTGGCTCAGTGGGTTAAAGCCTCTGCCTTCGGCTGAGGTCATGATCTCAGGGTCCTGGGCTCGAGCCCCACATCAGGCTCTCTGCTCAGCGGGGAGCCTGCTTCCCACTCTCTCTCTCTGCCTGCCTCTCTGCCTACTTGTGCTCTCTCTCCGTCAAATAAATAAATAAATAAAATCTTTAAAAAAAGAAAAAAAAAAAGAGTCTGACTCTTGATTTTGGCTCAGGTCATGACCTCAGGGTCATGAGATCAAGCCCCACATCGAGATCCATGCTGAGTGTAGAGCCTGCTTGAGATTCTCTCTCTCTCTCTCTCTGCCCCTTCACTCCCTCTTCCTGCTCACGCTCTCTCTCTCTAAAAAGTAAGTAAATAAATAAAAATAAAAAGGCATCACCAGTCCCAAGGTCATCTGGGCTTTATCCTATGTTCTCATCTAGGTGTTATATAGTTTCGTGTTTTACCTTTAGGTTTATGATCCATTTTGAACTAAATTTTTTGAAAGGTGTAAGGTCTGTGTCTAGATTCATTTTTTTCACATGACCATCCAGTTGTTCCAGCAGCATTAGGGGTAGAAATTCTCTTTGCTCCCTTGCATTGCCTGAGGGTCTCTACTCCCTGTAGAGACCCCGACTCCTTACTGGCCTGTCTGTGTCTCTCATCTCAGGAGCAGTGGGTTTTGCCCTGGGTCTTCCCCTCTCCTATGGATCCAAGAAGAGTTGTTGATTTTTCAGTCCCTGCAGCTTCTTTCTTGTTGGGATAAAGTGGGGAACTCCCAATTTTATGTAAAAAACTTCTTTTTACATGCAAGACTGGAAACCCTGGAGCCCCCCTACCGCCCGTTTATTTTTAACTACAACATGGAGACGGTGAGCCCAATCAGTAACAATGCAATTCCAAGAAAAATACGCAATGATTAGAGGTTGGCAATTTTACAGCTAAAAGGAACATTAAAGGAAACCTAAGAACATGGTCTCATTTACAAGATGAGGAAACAGGGCTAAGGAGTAAGTTGCTCATGTGCAGACACTCGGTTAGTGATGGAGCCATAGGATCTGGGGAAGGTGGGCTCCAGACCACGATTCGCCCCACTCACCCACTGGGAGGCAGGGACCTTGAGAATGTCCATCTCTGTAATCTTGGGACTGAACACAGGAGCTGGGGCACAGCAGGCCCCCAGAGGATGCTGAGTGCTGAGTGACCATACGAAATCATGCAATTATTCTTTGCTGAAGGCTAAAGGTCACACTCTAAAATGATTTTCATTGATTTTACATCCTGATTTCAAACCAGATGGACCGAAACTGATCTCCAAACTACCAACTTGAAAACTTGAAAAGGAAGAAATTAATCAAGGTGCACCTACAGAAGGTACACCGGCCCCAGTTACTCTGTGGGTCTGTGGTGGCATCTGGCCTTCTTTCTATACTGCTGGTCACGACAACTCTGATGAAACTGGGGAGAAATATCGCAAATACGGCAGTTTAAAAAAACTCAGCAAGGAACAAGACACGCAGCTGTGGGTAACTGTGGTGGACATTTTATTGTCAGGTCCAGACTAACTGGAAAAAAGAAGGAAATGTCGGAAGGTGAAGAGGAAGGGAGGAAATTGCACAAGCAACTGATTCTGGAAATGGATAATTACATGAGATGAAATAGCATTTATATTTAGAAATAATCTTTATAGAGAATTTATAAAACACTGTCACCTGCTCGTGACCATTTATATTCCTGAAAACTACTCTTCTTGGAGAATACTCAATTAGAATTATCCTAAGTATATCTAAATGTTTCTTTTTAATTGTTCCTAAGAAACATCTCTAGTTTGAATTTTTAAAAGGAAATTCCAATAGAGACTAAAAAGAATTGGGATATTCTCTATCAGTTGGTAACGGAATCTAAGCAGAATTATCTGAATCATTCATCCGTTATGGAAAAAAGCAAACAGATTTAAATATGGCTTCACTGTTGAAAAGAAAAAGCACAACATTCTTTATTAAATTAGGGATATACAAGTTGATTTCCTATTTAATTATCCCATCCTCATGAGATCATAAAGATGAAAAAAAATCTATATTCTACATCAGTAGAAAGTATGAGGTCTCTAAGTCTACTCTCCAATAATTAGAAATCATAACAATTAATAATAATTTCCTTATTTTAAGGTGGCTCATTCACACTGAAGAGCAACCAAATAGACAAACATTTCCTCACATCATTCTGTAGGTTGCACATTTTATTTCTCTGCAGAGAAAATTCTTCTAAGTGGTGGTTGTGATGTTCTTAAATTTCAGGGAGAAGATATCTTAATTTAAAACAGAGATGGTGTCACACTCGCTTTCCAACATCACTTAACCGCCAGCTCAGCACAAAGAAAGGAGACACACAAAATTCTCTGCTACTGTGTCCAGTTAGAAACACGGTTCTTTTCCATTTTCAAAACACGACAGTCTTCTCAATGCTCAGAATTAATGTTTTATGGAAGTATTTTATGGAATGTTTTTGAACTTTCAATCTTAAAATTAAAAAGAAAGCAAATATTTATGTTTCCTCTAGATGGGCACGCGCGCACACACACACACACACTGCTTCAGGGGAAGGACACATTTGTGTGAACGGGAGGGCAGGAGAGAGGTCACTGCCATGGGCATGTCACGTCATGATCCGTGGGTGGTGGATGACCGAGAGGATGCTGACCTCCCAAAGTGAAATCACTCGGACAACTATATCAGGTCTTGGTAAATCCAAACCTGTGGGCTCTGGGAAAATGAGAGGAAGAGGCCTTTCTGATCACATGGCCTTCATTTTACTAAGAGTTAGATAACCCCCCTCAAGGTCACAGAGTGTATGGTGTGACAGTACCAGATGAGAAAGAAATTCACAACTCCCACATTCCTGATCAGTCTGGACACAAAATAACAGGGGCCACTGCCGTAAATGTGTCCTGGCTTGATGTCCCAGGGTCCCCAGCCCTCTGGCCTATGCTGGTTTTATTGGTAATGGGCCCAGTCTGGCCCTGGGAGGAGTCAAGTCGGCTTCTTACAAATCTCATATGATTCCTCGGCCTGGTTTTGGTCCCAGAGATGTTCCCCAAACCAGGGATGGTTCCACATGTTCCTCAAACCCAGCAGGGACTCCAGACGTGAGTGCAGAGGACATACCTGAGACCCTCAGGCAAAGAGAGAAGTCAGGGCCTAGTGGAGGGGGAGTGGGTATTATGGAAAAAAGCAAGCAACTTATGATTCTTCCTTCCCTTTCCAAGGCCCCCACCTTAACGGAGAGAGACAAGATAAGGATCTTAATATCAACTTTTAAGAGCGTCTAAAGCAGGGGGCCACAAATGCACAGAAGTTCTGGGCCAACTTCCTCTGCCAACCAACAGTGAATTCACCTGTTAAAAAAGCCCTTCCATAGATTTTCTTCTCTCTCAGCATTTCTCTCTTGCCAACTACACTTTTCCTGCTCAAAAGCCACATCTCCTAAAGGCTTTCCAAACTTGAAGGGCAACACCCGAGACACACTCCTCGTACAGTGCTTGGCTCAGAACAACCTTTTTTTTTTTAATTTTTTATTTATTTGACAGAGAGAAACACAGCGAGAGAGGGAACACAAGCAGAGGGAATGGTAGTGGGAGAAGCAGGCTTCCTGCCGAGCAGGGAGCCCGATGCAGGGCTCGATCCCAGGACCCTGGGATCATGACCTGGGCCGAAGGCAGATGCTTAATGACTGAGCCACCCAGGCGCCCCAGAACAACCAACTATGAAACACTGGAGGAATGAGTGAATGTAGCAAGCAAGCAGACAAGCAGTGGGCCCACTTTTGTCCTTCTCCATGCTTAGACTGTGGCTCATTCTCAGCCAACTCTATCTCTTTTCTAGGAGGCATAAAGCAGAAGTATTACCATGCCTTCCTGAAGTTGAGACTCCTAGGAACGTCTTCTTGTCTTCTTGTCATCCTTTGCTGTGGAGCAAAGGATGTGGAACATAAGCATTTGCGTGCAGGGAGAAACAGGAAGAAATGCTAAAGATTTGCCAGGGATATAAAGTAAAGGGGAAAACGGGAGCTGATTTCTGCAGTCTGACTGTAGACAATGTCAGTATGAGTCCAGGTAAGAAGGGTCACCTCCTAAAGGGCCAAGGTCAAAAGATAAGGCATTAAATGACAAAGGATCAAGGTTTTAACTCCTCAGGGACTATGGTTCACGGCTGTGGCTCACGATTACACTGAGGCTTTACTGAGGAGCCACTGTGGGTGGCCTGACTCCTGTCTGCTATCTAATGGACATTTACGCACCTCTGCAATGTGAGAGGAAGCTGTCCTTTGGGGGTCATCATCATGAAGGAGAAAATGGGAACAAAGCCAGTGAAAAGGTGAACAGCCCAACACCTACACATTTTCTACCAGGTCTACTGTGACGATGTAAAGAATAGCATAGGAATTGGGTCCCTTACGGACCTTTCACCAAGAGGGTGAACACAATGCTAAGTGCCACGGGGCATTAAACTCATTTAGTTCTCTCAGAGCCTGCAGGGAGATGCTGCCACGATCCCCATCAGCAGACAAGAGGGAGAAATGGAGATACAGTGTGTTCTAGGATAAATCCTTGGGCTGGGACAGGCTGCTTAAAATGTAGCTCTAAAGGCAAAATGACTACTTCCTGGTCAAGCAAAATGAAATCAAAGAGGTAAATATGAAGGTGAGTCCATAATTAGAGAATATACAGCTGACCCTTGAACCATGCAGGGTTCAAGGCACCGATCCCCTGCACAGTCAAAAATTGGAGTGGAACTTCGACTCTCCCAAAGATGAACTGGAAGTAGCCCATCCATCAAAATGCCCTACCAAGAACATACACAGTCGATTAACGGGTATTTGGTATGTGTATTATATCCTGTATTCTTATAATCAACTAAGAAAATACAATGTTATTAAGAAAATCATAAAGAAAATACATTTATGAGTACTGTCCTGTATTGATTAGAAAAAAAAAAATCAAGAAGTCAATCCGCACTGTTGAAACCTGTGTTGTTCAAGGGCTGACTTCATGGAGCAGCTCACTGAGCACTGGGGCGCACCCTCGATCCCCGTATGATCTCCCTGCTGGAAACAGATCCAGGTGTATGCAACATTCCTGCCCAGGCCTGGGCGCTGTGGCCTCAGGCCTCCCCACCGGGCTCCCTGCATAGCACCTGAAGCCTCCCAGTCCACAGGAAAGAGAGTGGACATTGACACGCGCAACACCTGACTACACTCTACTGTGAGTTACTGATACATTTCGACGATTTTAACAGGTGCCGCGGAACAATTGTAATGAAATCTACTATAAGCTACTACAGGCCAGGACTGAAAATTCCAAAGTGAAGGCTGTGTTTTTATAGCCTAATAAACTATGGGTATTTTGTACGCTAGAAGCAGCTGGAAATGGTATTCACAGTTTCTGGGGTGGATTTTATTTGTGTGTGCAGACTCTGAATGTGGGCAGAATTGCCCGACGGGAGGCTGTCCAACCAGTGCGAAGCCTGGTGAGTCCTTTTCGCTTCCCTTTTATCACATATGGTTTTATGCCGACATTCCAGATTTCTTATTTCAGAGTCATTCTCCTCCCGTGTGCGTTGTAAAGGTTTTGTGAATTTGGGTTAGTGGTAATATTTAGGAGAAGTCGCAAATAAAATTTTTTGTCATATGATTGTGGAAGGTAATTTTAAACAGGCCAAGTATGTAGCCATGAAAAGGTAAAAGTACTTTCGATGATAAGAAATATTATAACTCACAGACATTTCTGTATCAGATGCACTGAAAGAACTGTGCCCCTCTTGCCATAGCAAAGATCTCTTTTTTTAAAGTAAAAGGCTTACTGCAAACCCTTAAGGACTTATTCGTGTCTTTAATGTCCAAAAGAACAATGTTAACATTTGAAGTGAAAATTATCTCTAATCATTTTAGCTTCTGGCCAGTTCTGAATCTGTAGCTAATGATTCTTGGGGAAAATAACCCAGGTAGCTTACAGGAGGAGAGGACAGTCACCGTTTTTCAGAGCAAGGAAAAAAAAACAAAAACAAAGGTCACTTCCACATTTAAAATATACACTGAAATATACCTACAATGGAATATTATTCAGCCTTAAAGAATGACATTTTGACACGTGCTACAATGTGGATGAATCCTGAAGACAATATGTTCAATGACTAAGCCAGACACAAAGGACCAATTTTGCGTGATTTCACATATAGGAGGAGTGAAATTCATAGCGACAGGAAGTAGTTACCAGGAGCCGGGGAGCAGGGGGGACGGGGAGCCATACTGTGAAATGGGGACAGAGTTTTAGTTGGAGGAGATGAGAAAGTTCTAGACGTGGATGGTGAGGAAGGTTGCAAACCAACATAAACGTACTTAATGCCGCTGAATTGTGCACTCAAAAATGGTTAAAATGATATTATATTTTAGCACAATTTTTTTTTTTAAAAGTACACTAAAGGTCAAGCACCAAGTGACACAAGTTACAGGCATGCACTGGGCACCCAGGCACGGGTCTCCTGACGGGCACTGGCTTGCACATGCCCACTACTCCCTTCCAGGTCAGGGAGATGCCAAGAACATTTCTGACCTCTCCGAAGCACCAATACACAAATGGACCTTCAACAATGATCTGACAAATAAGTACACACCTAGTGTGTAAAATCTGAAACGGCATGGGGTGCAGAACACCCTTCTGGAGAGCCCCACCTGGCTCGCTCACGGAAGGCGGAACTCCAGCTTGGGGAAGGGAGCAATTACAATTGCCCAGGGATCGAGGACAAGGCTCTTGCCAACTCACTCCAGTCATTCAATACTTGCTATTTGATGGTTTTAACACGAACAGAAAGTAAGGAAATACTGAATCATCAGATAGGAGAATTTTTTATGAGTCTAAAAATCCAGATGGTAGACCAGTAAATGTATAATATTACTGTTGATACCTGATAGATTATGGCCTTTCTACAGCTATATATTTGAACGAGTTGAAGGAAAGGGCTTTGAATAAAATAATTCCTGGGCTTCCTTGTCCTCAGAAAGGTATCTTCCTAAAAACAGCAACAACCATCTCACAAAACTAATTAGTACGGAAACTCAAGAAAAATCCAGCAACCTGCCATCCCCATGTTGGCTGGTACCCAGCACATTTGCTGACTGGTGGGGGGTCAGATGTTGCTAAGATTGGACATGTTCTTGAGAGCTTTCTCCATGTGCAGTGATCTCGAGGAAAGTAGACTCTGTACTCAAAGACTGAGTGGCACAGGAAGGTTATGACATGGAAGTTGAAGATCTGTTCTACTCTGCTTGAAACGACAAAGGATATGCGCACCCTTACGAGTTAGTTTCACATCTGATAAAAAGGCAAATGATATCAAAGTCTGGTGCCCCTCGGAGTCACATGGGGTATTAAAAATGAAGGTCTCCCTACCCCAGATGATGAGGATACGCTCTCAAAGTTCAAAAACCACGAGTACAAAATGGCTTGTACACCCGGACTAAGATGACGTCCGGGAAGAAGCAGGAAAATTGGACCAAATGGATGAGTTTAATGAAGAAAGGCTTCCTGGAGGAGGTGATGGTAATGGTGAGCCTAGTTGGGAATGGAGGAGAGGATGGGCTAGGAGGAAGGGGTCATGTGAGCGTGACACATGGGAGGAGAGCAGTGCTTTACTAAGGGAGGTGTGAGCTGGAATGGGGGTCAACATTCAGGAGGAATGGGAGAGGCCAGGCCATGCAAAAGTGGGAAGGCAGGTGGGAAGGCAGGAACCTCCCAGAACAAGGAGATTCACCTGCTATGAAGAAAATGAAAACCATCACTGAAGTCCAAGAAGAATTTCAGATTCTCGTCACACCTTGACACCACACTCAGACATCGTGCTGTATGGTTTTTAGGTGGCGAGAAAAGAGTTTCCAGGAGCACAGACGTACTAGCCCAGTCGCCTTCTCTATATGGCTTGCATGCCTCTTACCGTATCGAGACTGCAGACAGCAAAATAAAAAAGCTTACAAAGGGCAGCCTCTTTTCGATAAACTCATTACTGTGATGGCGCCACGGGTCACAGCCTGGCCCAGGCTGGCCACGGCGCTGCTGGGCTTTGGTCTCTGTTACCAGAATGACTGGCCGGCCAGCACACAAGATATCCGAAGCTAGGCAGACAGACAGACTGCCCAGGAGGTAAGTTACAGGGCAGTTCAGTGTTGAGAGTAAGACGTCATCTGAAAGCTGACGTTTCTTATTATCCACACGGTATTTCCGGTTAGATGCTCAGCCACCGACCCGAACCCAATATGCAAAAGACAAACATCGAAGATTTTGCCCCTCCCTTCCTACTGCTTGCCCCAGACCTCTCCTATGTCCTGCAGTGTAGACCCATTCTGCTTGTAGAAGCTGTTCCTTCTTTCCCAACAGGATTTATGGAGCAACTACCGGAGGTCAGATACCAGGGTGGTTGGAACACTGAGATGAGTGTGTGAACTCGAGGAGTTCGCAGTCTAGATAAAGAGATCACCCAGGAGATGCAGAATTGGTTTTTGCCCATACAGGCCTCTCCCACCTTGTTCTCCCTGACCCTTTTGGAGTTTCCCTACCTCGTCCGTTATTCCTGCCAAGCACGTCTGTTTGTCTTCCCCATACATGATTAGTTCTTCCCGGGGACCAAGAGAGACTGTGCCCTCCAGCCCCAGAACAACCAAGGGCCCAGCAGCGCCGAGACAAACCTGGCAGGATGACAACAAGGCCTCACTTCCTAGAACAGAGAAAATGGTGCTTCCTTCCCGCTCTTACCCTCAAAACAGCCAGTGATAGGAGCGGAGGTATTTTAACTGTGACAACGTGGAAGTAAGTATGTAAACTGTAGTGTCCTAGTCAATGTAAATCATGTGATGTTTCACACTCACACTGATTTGGAGTCAAGTATTTATTATTGCTCCATTGTAGCTAATCACTTATTGAAATAATTATGGAATAATTGAAACAACCCATGAAAACAGTGTAATTCACGTGAGTCAGCGACCTCTCCCCTTAAAATGGCAGCACTTTTAACATCCCCAGAACACGGACTCTGCCTTTCAACCAAATCATTGCTTATCTTTAAAGTTATATACATATATTTTCAAATCAAACTGAAAACTCAACTGCCCACCCGCTAGAATCCTAACTTCCTCATTTGAGATAACTCGATGTACAAAATTCAAGCAACAGTCTTGGAACTTACAATGCGGTAGACTTTGTGTCTTCTAGTTCGGGGACCCAAAGTGCATATTCTAACAAGAAGCCTCTTCCTTCCCCTGACATCTTTGTGATGCATAAAGTACATGCACCCCCTCCAGAGAGTTCTCTGCTCTTTCTTGTCCTGCACACAATACAATTCGAGGTGCGGCAATATTCCCTCCAGCCAACATACTTTGCACGGAGCTTCCGGAATCTTCTAAAGTCTTAGGGGACCTCGGCACCCAGCTAACAAATCCCTTTTGTACAGGTCAAAGGTTCGTGTGTTAAGAACTAATAACTCCAAGTTATAGCCCATGCCTTGGGCTATGGCATGACCAGTTAGCCAAGCTGGTCATCAGAAATGGAAACAGATATTTAAAACAGGTGGAGGGGGGTGGGGGTTGAGTTGTGTTTGTTTGTTTGTTTGTTTTTTAACAAGAGAGGTAAAGTGATTGCCCCTTTCCCTGAATGACAAGCAGCAGACAGGAGTCAATCAAAGGAAGAAGAGGTGAAAACAGGGCCCAGCAGGGGCACCTTGGGTACCTGTCCATTCCCCTAGGAGCCCACAGCCATTTGCCCACCCGCACCCCGGTGGGGTGGGGGGAGTGGTCTGCTGGCACAAAGAGCTGGAGAGTTTTGCTGCTCCGAGATTTCTGGGGGGAGAGGAAAACCTCATGGTGAGCCAATAGTTGGAAGGAGCTGCCATTTCGTCCTTGCATCTTGGTAGGCTGTCCGGAGACTGCACCAGGTACAGAAATGAAAAAGAAATCACTTAGACAAGGGTGCAGTTTTTGGCTATTAACCACCAACACTGAGTAGACCCTATTAAGGAAGAGAACCATAAGGCAGATGCCATAATGCAGTGAATGTAATTTCAGAAGAGAAATTTTAAATGGAGAGGTCATTTTACCCTACATTTTATAGAGAACAATGGAAGTGACTTGCCCAAGGTCACTCAGCCCATCCGTGACAGCCTTAGAGCCTGGGTCCCGGGGCTCCTGGGCTCTGTTCTTTCCACCGTCATAGTTCCTCCTGACCGCACACAGGACCTCACCACCAGCAAGACTTCACTAGAAAACCCAATCAAGTTACTAAGAGTCTCCAAAATACTTTGGGTTAACGGGAAACAAACATCTCCCAATAGAGTCCACACCCCATAGAGCAAGTCCTAACACGGCACAAGCTACACGGTGAGTAAAACCCTAGGAAGAGGAGATCTACCACTCTGTCTTTAGGGAAGCCACCTCCTGTCTTCCACCCGTAGCATACAGCGTGTCTGCCAAGGACAGTGTATATTCCTGTCATCAGAGTGAGCAGTATTAGGCCGCGTCTCTAGGGTCTGGGCTCTGGCTCAGTGCAGGACGTCAGCCCGCCGCCCCTGACCTTGCCAGCCTGTCCCCAGACGCCAGCCTTCTTGGCCTGCCGGCCTGCCTAATAAGGCAACGTGCAAGCTCACTGGCTGGCTAGTAGGTCACGCACTGTTGATGGAGCAAACTTTGAGCTCACAAGCAAAGGGAGCGCCTACCTTTTGGGTAGACAAAGGGTTATTACCCTTTGCCAAAATCTCTTAAAAGACAGCACTGTCGGGCCATTTACATAATAATAGATACAAGTCTGCAAACCAGACTCTTAAGACCCAGAGTGGCTTGCAGAGTTAAAGGACCTCACCTCCAGCAGGCCTAGAGTAGCAAGGCTTCAGGGGAAATTTCTTCACCTTGGCCTCCCCCAGCCCCCTTCCCAGGTCCCGCAGAGAACTCACACTCAATCTTTGGAGCAACTTATTCAGCATGCATCCTGACTCCTGAGGGTGCCGGCCTTCAAAAATAGCCACCGACTGTCTCCAAATAGATTGCACATCCTTGGGACTTAAAAGGGAGTCACTGGGTCAGGTGCAGGAACAATCCTTAGCATTCCACAAAACCTGTGCCGGCAAAAACTAAACTTCTGTCTTTTCAAATAAGGAGGCTGCGCTGCGGGCCAGACCGTGCCTGAACACAACACCCATTATTTTTCCTGCTGTTGAGGTCTGGGCTCAGAGACTCTTCCCACCCCCGGCTCCCGAGACTTCTTCTCTACATATAAGGGCAAGAATACACCCGGGGTGATTAACTGCGGTACGTTCATCGCGGCCCAAATTTCCTTCAGCTTTTCGCCATCAGTCTCTTTGTCCTTCAGAAGGCATTCCACCCCCGGTCCACCAAAATTGGACACCTCCCAGCAGAGCTTGGAACGCTACCGGTATTTCAAGTCTCAGCAGCGGAGCTGTTGGCGAGACGCTGAATTGGAGCAGGCCAGGCCGAGGAAGGGTCAGGGAGCAGGAGGGGGCGAACCTGGCGGCCAGCATTCAGCAGAAGTGTCAGTGCGCACGTGAAGTCCAATACACAAGCCCAAATCCGTAATTATGGCCGGTGGCAACCAATCTGGAGGCCCCGTCCCTCCACCCCTCCCCCTGCGCTAGCATCCGATGTTAACTTTTTTGTGTAAACACAGGCTTCCTTCAGAATCTCTCAGAGCCCTAACAACTACCCTGAAGCGGCCGCGCTTTGCTTCTCAAGGGGAGGGAGTTTAGAGGATCTGATACAACGATTAGGAAAAACAGATGCCTACGCTCTGCTGATACTTTGGGGAATCCAGGGTTGACCTATTCAGTCCCTAGGGGGATCTCCAACAGAGGCATTCAGAAATTCCTGTCTAGATATTCATAGCAGAGAGAAAAAGGGAAGCGGGACCCTCAAAACCAAAAGCTAGTCCTTTAGCTCCGTAGAAAGCAGCCTCGGAAAACAGTTTAAACAAACAAATAACAACCCCCACATTGTCCTAACAGGGCTTTGCCCTCACAACCTCAACCCTAAAGGGATGGGCTTGCACTCTCCTTTATGGAGAGGAACCATAGGGGTGTGGGGTGGGCAGAATCCCGGGGAGGGGGCACTGTAGCCCCTCAGCAGGCAGGGGGAGCTCCCAAGCCCTCCCCCGCATGCAGGCACCCACCCGCCAGGCTGACTTCTGTGTTTATTTTACTCCCTAACAGCTAATTTCCCATTGTTCGAGGCCAAGTTAGAGAGCGCTGAAGCATTGTTATTTGCCTTTCTTCAACTGCCAGCTCTGGTGGCTGTTGGATTCCTAATTAGCAAGGCCCAAGAGCCTAGGCCAGGAAAAGGAGGGGAGACCCATCGCTCCTGGCTACCAACTCCAGCCAGAAGGGCGACCAGGATCCCCTGAGGAGGAGGAGACGGCGGTGGAGGCGGCGGCTGAGGCGGCGGCGGCAGCTGCCAAAGGGAACGGAAGGCCTGGCATCACAGGGTGACCTGGGTCTACCTTGGAATTCCTACGTGGCCAAACCTCAGGATTCTAGAGACCCTGAACTGAGGACAGGAAAAAAAAAAGCTCATTTCTCCAATAATCAGCAGTGACTACTGAACTGATCTTAAATTTATTCTAATTAAGTGTTGTAAAAAAAATAAAATAAAATTCTCTTTCGGTCTCTGGGACTCTCTCCTTAACAATGAAGATAGGACTGTGCTCACCCTCCCGCTGGCATTTCCATCTTAAGCAAGGTTGTCCAACAGGTTTCCAGGACAAGAGATGTATTCATGGACCTGATCATGGCAAACCAGCTGTGGCCCAACAGTCTGAAGGGATCTGCGTGACGTCAACATCCAGTTAGCAGAACTAGAGCAACTGCATTGTCCCTGTGAGATCACAACTGTGCCAACTGCACGGGCAGACGGGGGGGGGGTTTTGGCCTAAAAAAAACACAAATTTTTATTTAAAAAAAAACAAACAGATTTTTGCCTGTTGCGAAGAGGAAAGAGGGTTCTCTTTAATCTGTACATTCTATCTTTTTGGCTATTAGGCCATAGAAGCTATTGGATTGGGTGCAGAAAGTGACTTGAAAGTTATTAAGGACTAAATCTTCATTTGCTACCTATTTATAGAATCCTTTGTTTTTAAGCACATTGCCAGGCTATTTTTATGGATATATTTTTAACCTGGACACATGCTTACCCTGTATTAAGCTTAAAATATGCTGATACGGGGGCGCCTGGGTGGCTCAGTGGGTTAAAGCTTCTGCCTTGGGCTCAGGTCATGATCCCAGGGTCCTCGAATCGAGTCCCACATCGGGCTCCCTGCTCAGGGGGGAGCCTGCTTCCCCCTCTCTCTGCCTGCCTCTCTGCCTACTTGTGATCTCTCTGTCAAATAAATAAATATAATCTTAAAAAAAATATGCTGATAGAGCTTGAAACTCCCTCCTGTAATACTGATTTAACTTAGTCTCAGCTATCCGCGTAAGAGTATTAGCTCGGGAACCAACCTTTCTTTCAAAAAGAATTTAAAACGTCAATCCTTAACTGCACTATGTCGTCCCCTAGTGGCGAAAAGGAGTTGATGCATGTTTCAAAGTCATTTTAGGAACACTCCTCTTCAAGGGAAAGCCTGAGGTCAGGACCTTTCCGCTTAGGCAGACAGCTTTAATATCCCTGAGATATATACAGGAGCTGAAATGTTAGCAAATGACTTCATTCATTTACTCATCGAATACGCACCATGTGTCCCTGTCCTGGGGCTTCAGAAACAGAATCAGTAAGGGTACACAAGAAAATTCCATTCTGGTAATCAACGACTGAGTATAATGTAATGTCCCACATACCCAGTGGCCTTTTATTCTAATGTGTGGGAAATGTTTGTCACAGGAGTTAGGTATCAGAGACTCCAGAAGCAGGAGTGACTTTGTACTGCTGGACTTGCTCCTCAGCGCCTTGTCTGTTATCATCTCCTCCCTTTCCCCTTTCCCTTCCTCTGGGCAGACCCCGGAGCTGGCTGCCGGCGCCCTCAGCAAGCAATCCGCTAAATAAAGTGACCTATGAAATCCAAACTAACGAGATTTTTAGTATCAGCTACATAAAAGGGCTTTGGCTGTTTTCGACCATCCCTATTCTAAACTAAAATACCAAGAGTTATCAAAGCGAGGCAGTCCCATAAAAAAAGGAACAGGTCACTCTTTAGCCATATACAATGATGTGACAATGCACCACGAAACTATATTCTTTTGTGCATAAACATTAGAGTGCTGGGAATGTTTTATTCAGAAGCTCACATCTGACAAAACCATCATCATAAATCCCACAGCTATAGACCCATATTGATTTATACTCCCACCTCCCATCTGTTTTTAGGGCTGGCGGTGGTGCCACTGGGATCACTCCTGTGTGAGTTCTTACAGGACGTCAGGTGCTAGCTAGAAGCAGGCAGAACCCAGCACCATCACGCCAGCTCGGAGCACCGGCCTGGGAGGCGTGATGCTCTGTGCCCAGAGCGGCTCTGACCCGTTACTCGTGGGGCAGCCCAAGTGCTCTTTGGGGTTGCTGTCTGCTCTGGGCTCAGACTGAGGAAGGGCAGCTGCTCGGATTGTTCACGAGACAAAGGACAAGAGAGTCTCTCGGGAGCGCATCTTGGGAGCACAGACACAAAAACTGAACACATGTAGGCCTCATTTCTGTTTAAAACTCCGGCTCCCCTGCCCAGGTGCTGCTCAGGCTCTTGCTGCTGAGATTTTTCCACTTCATGGTGAGCTCTCCGTGATGGAGATTCAAATGACCACAGCTACAGGCGTCCGTTAGTTATGGGGCAAAGGGGGACGGCACGTTACAAGGCGGACTGTGTGATCCAAATGAACGACACAGAAACAACTTCTGGTAAAATATGTAAAGTGAGCTTTGAGAGGGGAAATGTTAAATTGGAAAAGAAAGCCTCACTGCTTTTTTTTTTTTTTTAAGATTTTATTTATTTGTTTGACAGAGAGAGAGAGAGATCACAAGCAGACAGAGAGGCAGACAGAGAGAGAAGGGGAAGCAGGCTCCCCGCTGAGCAGAGAGCCCGATGTGGGGCTTGATCCCAGGACCCTGAGATCATGACCTGAGCTGAAGGCAGAGGCTTTAACCCACTGAGCCACCCAGGCGCCCCAAGCCTCACTGCTTTTTAAGCAAAAGCTGTGGGATGGGTATGCTGCAAGTATAAACAAAATTCAAATAGTTTCCCCCACGTGTTTTTATTCGCTCCTGTTCCACCTCATTTTTTAAGGCCAGAGAAAGGGCAGTGGCGATATGTTTAATTTCAAGTCAGTGTCCAAATTTAAAGAAAACAATCTCCAGGGGCGCCTGGGTGGCTCAGTGGGTTAAGCCTCTGCCTTCAGCTCCAGTCATGATCTCAGGGCATTGGGCTCTCTGCTCAGCAGGGAGCCTGCTTCCCCCTCTCTCTCTGCCTGCCTCTCTGCCTACTTGTGATCTCTCTCTGTGTCAAATAAACAAATAAAATCTTTAAAACAAAAAAGAAAAGAAAAAAATCTCCAAAGTTCTAAAGTATTGAGTTGTTAAACTAAAGCTATAAACAAAAGCAGGACTTTGGATATTCAAACTCACAACAAAAGTAATCAAGGATGGTGCCCCAGGCGGAACACACCTCAGAGGTTGCGGCCCTAGTCTCTGGCTTATACCTCAAACTTCTGATAGCGGCCATGTTAATACTTGGAGAGTCAGAGGGCTCCTGTGAGAAGGAAGAGGGGGTCTGTAATTTTACACCAAAACTGTACCGTCTTGTTTTATATAAATTTATACCAATGTTTTATACAAATTTCACACTATTTTCGTAGTGCAAACAAGACACAGAGGGTCCCAGAGTCCCTTGTGGACTCCGACAAGGAGCCGACCTTTGAAAGTAAATGGGTAAGTGCCTGAAGCTTGCCCTAAAACCTTCACATGAAGAATAGAAGAAAATGCTCCTAAGAATTTAAGCCGCTGTCCCTGAAGTTCCCAACATACTACAGTTGGGACCTGGAGGGGCCATTTCTCATTTTCCACCTGTTGTCCGGGAAGATTCTAAGCCAAGGGACCCAGTTAGCTTTCCCTCAGACTCTGGTCCTCAGGAACCAGGCTGTTCTCATTAAACTCTGACCAGGTTGATTATCAAGATCCAAATATGTCAAATACCTGCTAGTCCTGATTGCCTGATACCTTTATCACACACAGGAATTCACAGCGCTCAGGCAATTCACTGCCAGCCCACACTCTCTAAGGAAAAGAATGATATTATAGAAGTCCCCAAATTAGCGGTATATTTTATAATTATAAAAATAGAGTTTCTATAATTATACATAATATAGAATATTTTGAACAATGCATCAAATTTTATTAAGAACATTTAACTATAGGGACACCTGGGTGGCTCAGTCGTTAAGCGTCTGCCTTCGGCCCAGGTCATGATCCCAGGGTTCTGGGATCGAGCCCCGCATCGGGCTCTCTGCTCGGCAGGAAGCCTGCTTCTCCCGCTACCATTCCCTCTGCTTGTGTTCCCTCTCTCGCCGTGTTTCTCTCTGTCAAATAAATAAAATCTTTAAAAAAAAAAAAAAAGAACATTTAACTATATATATATACACACACACACCCATTAAGCTACAGTCAATACACAAATCTTGTATTTTTTTCAAAAAGGCAGCTTTGTTTTTGTTTTTTAAGATTTTGGTTTTCATTTATTTGAGCGAGAGAGAGAGAGAGAGAGAGAGAGTGCAATAGAGAGCACATGCGGGGAAGAGGGACAAGCAGACTCCCCACTGAGCTGGGATCCCAATTCAGGGCTCACACGTTCCCAGGACTCTGAGATCATGACCTGAGCTGAAGGCAGAGCCCCCCGGCGCCCCAAGACAGTATGTTGTTAAATGTACAGACTCCAAATCCTATCCTTAGAGATTCAATAAGCCCTTTTATTCTATTCACTCAGTTCTAAAGAGTTTGTCTGATTCCCCAGCCCTTGACAAGATGCCCAGAAACTTCCCCAAGGTTAAGAATGCTAAGAAAAGAGAGGAGGAGGACCTGGGTGGTCCAGGGGATGGAGGACTCCTTCACATGTCCTTAGGTCTGCCTTTGCTCCCGGACATCTGTTAAGCCTGGAAGCAAAAGTCCAAGCTAGATTGGCCTCCTTCACGGAACTTGGGGTTCTTGGGGATGGAGCCCCGGAAGTGGCCGCCTCCGTGTTTCCAGGTTGGCAGACAGGTGCGCACTGCCACCTTGGGGAGCACCCAAAGGAGGTTCACCTGGAGAGCCATGTTCCTGACAAGTTTGCGAAAGCCCATGTGCGGGGCCTTCCAGGTCACAGCGCGGAGAGGGCACACCGAGGTCCAAGTGTCCTAACAGCAGTGTAAAAAGTTTTACAGAGGATGGGGACCGGGACAGAAGGGTCACAGCTATTTGGCTGAGTAGTAAACAAAAGTCATTTCATTTGTCCTACTAATCAGTTTCTTGATGAGGAAAGAGCAACGAATAAGGTAAACAGAACAAAATACCCTTTGGGTGGGCAAATCTTTTAAACTCAGTTTGCAAGACGCAAATACATATTATAGGGGAAAAACTCTACAGCTCATCCTTGTTCTGGATTTCTACCTGTTACCTATTTCTACCCCACGGGCTGGGTCCACACCTCGTGTCACACACACCTTCTTCAAATGCCTCGTTGTCGCCTGCGACCATGCTTCACCTTCCGTGGCCCTTGCCACGCACCCAGGGACCAGGCCACTGGTCGTGGTGCAGAGAGGAAGTGACCCATTTCAGGAAGATGTCCTCACCCCACTGGGGTTTGTGGCCCCTGGGGGAAGAGCTGCTGTCCTTCTAGCCTCTGGGCTCCTCGCTCCCCAGGCCCAGCTCTGAGACCTGCACTGATGCCAACCCTGGTTCTCACGTCTGGGAATGCTGTGCCCCACGCCCCTTCCCTTACGGGGACCTCCCCATCTAGTGAGAGCTCGGCTGCGCCAGGCGGACCCCACTGCTGTCACCCACCTGTCATTTGTCTTTTAAGACTTCCCTTCTCTCTGAATACAGAGCTCACGGTGACAGTATTTCAGTAAGCCACCATCAATTGTGGTTCAGGGGTTTGGCAAATGATGCCATAATTAGTGAGGCACAGGGTATAGCCCACAGGGCATCCAGCCCGAGAGGTCAGCCCATCCTCCGCTGCACTCTCTCCCCTTTCCTGCCTTCTTACCTGTGCAAACCAAGTTCTCACCCAGTGCCAAGTACAGGCAGAAGTTTTCCAAAGCAAGCATGAATCAACACTAGCTCTTTCCAGATCTACAGTCTTTAACGGCATACAACGTGCTTTCACTATCTCATTGAATCTTCACTTCCCAAACACACATACTGTAAAAGTGTTTTAGAATCTACAAAGCGACTTAGGCAACGTGGCATCACGTGATCCTGCTGGCATGAAGGGGACTATCCCCGTCCCCATCTCCCAGAAGAGGAAACTGACCTCCGGCAAGGTACAAGCAGTTAGTGAGAGATGAGGAAAGCACACAGTTAGCCTGGGGGTCCCTTACAAGGGCACAAGACCTAGGAAGGGCTCCCCATCCTTCTGAAAGCTACACAAAGCCCGAGATTCCTGCTTGAGGTTTTAGAGGTGGAGATGATAAACCTAAATCACAAATTCGAGTATGCAGTCAGGGCTGATCCCAATTCTGGCTCCCTCTCCCTCTCTCCACCAGACCCCTCCCTCCCTTCCTCCCTCTCTGCTGTCTCTAGTTTTTGTGGAGACTTGCAGATATTATGAAAAGGATTCTCCCATAAGTTGTAAAACTCAGCAGCAACTACCTCTCGGGGGAGCAGGGAACAGGAGACGTGTGTCTGGTGCTATTGGGAGAAGCGCCTCTCTTTCTTCTTATGAATCACGTAAAAAGCTTGTTAGGTTTTATTCAAAACTGCTGTTTTTAAGTCTTGGCGATCCTGGCTCTGTAGACACTGGACTCTGCCGAAGCATAGGGTGAGGAAGATTCAAATAAGATTCTCGCCACATTCTGGTGACAGATTTGGAACATGAGCTAATGCACACACCAGCCCAGCCAAAGCTGAACAAAAACAATGCCATCTACAGCTGCCTTGGGGCATCTTTCTGAGCGCAAAATAGCCTCTCCCCGCTCCCTCCCAGGGGCAGCTCCAAAAAAATTTTTTTTTAACTGATGCAAGGGTGTGGATAATCCTCATAAGCCAATATATCATTTGGTTTAGCTTTAGAAATATTTGATCATGCTGATTTGGCAAAGAAAAAAAAAGCAGTCTCTAGGAGGAATAGTTCGCCTCTACAGTAACTAGTTTGAGCAAGTCGGTAACTAGTTCGAGACAAGGACAGAAGGTGAGTCTGAGGGGCTGGTGCCTGACTGGGGGGCACTTGATACTCGACTCCTGAGCCTGACTTTGACCTTCAGGCAAACTCACAGGCTAACAGCGGCTGCTCCCTGTTGCCTAGAGAATTTCATACAAGTTCTGAGTCACAAGACACTTTTTCTTTACTTTTTTCTCCAGTTTTTGTCCGGTCTCTCTCGTATGTTTTAAAGTTTTTTTGTAGTCTTCCAGCGAGAAGCACAAAAACCAAAATCAATCCCTAGATGGTCACATAGAGCAGATCTGGGCTCCTCATGGGATGCAAGAACCAAAGCCCACGGGGCAAACGTTTAATTTACAGCAAATGTGATTGATGCCCGTGAAGCATACATTAAATAGGGTATGTTAACTGGGGCCCTCTTCTGTGTGGTCTGCTATTCCGAATGCTGGTCCTTCTGAATGGACAATGTGGAGGTAGAAAGTATCAAGTCCACAAAGCCCACTAACAAATGGAGAAAATACACTACAAGTAGCAAAAAAAAAAAAAAAAAGATGCTCTAGTATTTAGTACTTTGGGCAAGATGAGACTGTTACAGAAATCTAACTGAATTCTGGTCATTAGTTATGTATGACACAGACTAGGAATTTGGAGGCCAAGTTCATTTGGGACCTCACAGTAGAAGTGGTCACCTTTAGGGTTGGAAAGGGCTTTGGAAATCCTCTGGTTTAGCAGTAGTCCGTCGTAGCTGAGTGTCAGCCTCTCCCCAGGAGCTTAAAACCATCCCCGTGCCCCAGCCACACCCCAGACCTCGGGCACCAGGATCCATCTCAGGGCCGGACCCAGGCGAGGGGATCTTGCGAGAGCTTCCCCAGAGCGAGGATTCAGGGGGCACCCCAGGGAGAGAACCACAGCTCCCTGCACCTTCCAATCTAAAGAAGGAACGAACACACACAGGTGGGCCAGGTTCGCGGCAGCAGTAAGGCAAGACCGTGAGAACTCAACTGCTTTTTTTCTAAACACCAGCACCGTTTACATAGTAAAGTTCATTGCAAGGTGGTGTATTTAAACAACCATTATTAGAGAACAAGTAATTCAAAGGTTACCCGTCCCCGAACTTGGGGCAAAAATGCTTCCATTCAAACTTACGGAATAGAATTATGGCAAAAACTCAGCCAAACAAGTTCCCAGTGAACCAGGGAGAGGAGGAGAGGAGGGGATGAAAGGTCATGGTCACTAGAGCGCCCTCCCAGGGCCCCAGGCTAGGGGATCCCTTTTGTAGGAGATGGTAGTTAGAAGGAGGGCTGGACCCAAACTACATCAGAAGACGTTATGAGTAAGTACCAGTTTGCTTCTACCATTCAGAGGGCAAGCAGCATACTTGTAGAAACCAGAGACGGGGCTTCTTCTAGAAACCGGGACCCAGGCACTTCCCCTGCCAGCCCCCTCCAACATTCTTTCTTCAAAACCCTCATTCCTGGCTTCCACTGCCATCATTCATCTCCATTACTCACGTGCTAACTTGAAAGCTTTATATTCCGCTGTGGTTTTCAACCTCTGTATCTCAGAAACATGTTACTACAATTATACAAGTTTGTCATCCAAGGAAAACAGCTAACAATACCACGTAAATAAGTTCCCAGAGAAAAGACATTTAAAAAAAAAAATCGCCCCTAGAATTTTATTTGTTCACTTTGTTTTCCAAAATACCACATGCCACATTTTAATCTAAAACCAATGTGCGCCTCAAATTCACCGGAGCCCAGAGTTGGAACTAAAAAGGATAATGAAGTATAGAAACATGCTTTTTCACCTGTGAGAAAGATGCTTCCTAATCGGTACCTGAGATCGCTCCATTCTAATGTATTTCTCTGGAAGAGGAAACATGTTTAGGCTGGTGAGCTATGTACCTTCAGGCCAGCCCCCGGCCACACCGGGGCCCCAGGTCCGGGAGGGGTTCAGCCTGAGGTACCATATACTACGGCTGAATAAGGCAGGTCTTGCCCTAGGCCCATTTCAGGATCGAACCTGTGGCTTTCAGCTGATACCGTGGCACACAACTAATGACAGGCCCTAGACTGTACTTAACACAAACAGCTGCCGGAGATCAGCAGTCGGGGCTCTTCCGAGAGATAGGAGTTCAAACCCCAGCACTGGGGTTTTCTACCTCTGTGGCTCGGAGGCCACTTAGGCCTCACTTAATAAAATTTAAAAAATAGTAATAAAAATAAAATACAATATTCAGAAAAAAAAATAGATCGAGGTTAGAAGGCTGTTCTAAGGTCGAGGACACTCCCATCTATAATAAAACTCTCTGCTCCAGCAGGCTTCTTCTTTTCTCTTTTTAAGATTTTATTTATTCGAGAGAGAAAGAGAGAGGGTGAGCACAAGCAGGGGGAGCTTGTGGAAGAGGGAGAAGCACACTTCCTGCTAAGCGGGGAACTTGACACAGAGCTTGACCCCAGGCCCCAGGCCCCAAGGTCATGACCTGAGCCAAAGACAGACGCTTAACCGACTGAGCCCCCCAGGTGCCCATCAAGCAGGCTCCTGTAGATTCCACTCGTTGGCCCATCACCTGCTCCCCACCGCACCCACCCGCCTCTTCCTCTCCCTCTGCATCCGTCCTTCTGCCCAGCGCCCCTTCCCATCGCACATATACACAGACCCCCTCCCCAACTCATCACCTGTCCGCTCTGTGCTCTTGGATCATTCTCCAGTTTTACTCTCCTGATTGCTTCTCTCTTTACCAGTCGGCTGCCTGCTAGGATCCCTATAAATTCCACTTCGTCCAAATCAACAAGTAAGTGTTCGGTATCTTCGTGAGAGATTCGGTCGTGTTCTTTCAAAACACAGGGCCCTGGGTTATTAGGTTATAGTTTGATCTTTTTGCTTTGAACAACGTATAGAGCTATCAGCAATCCTAAACACGTGTCCATGCGATGCAGTTGCGATTATTTTGCACTAATTCACAGGCAAGGAGAACGTGTTGGGATATTTCACGAAGTCGTCCTATCGTGTTCCCCCCCCACCCCGTCCTGATGCTTCCAGAGTCACTGGCTCACCTACCCACCAACCCCTTCGTCTCGCTGCCCTGGAGGCAGGCAGTTTCCGGGCTCCACAAGCCAGGAAGTCTACCCTCTCCCACCAAGTGGCTGGTGCAGGGTAAGTGTTCACCATCAGAAGGATTTTTGGAAGAAAGAACACACGAACGTCTCCAATGAGAATACAATACAAATGCGTGTGGGCTCCTACCTTCTAAACAAACAGCGGTACCTCGTGTGAACTTGTGAACTGCAGTTTTCGTGCCTTTGCAATGTAATGTTTAAAGTTGGAAACTGTCAAGTCCGAAAGATGACTAAATCTAATGTTAAAAAAAAGGGGGGCAGGGGGGAGAAATGCAAAAAAAAAAAAAAAACCCTCTTTAAAATCATTACATTCCCATTAAGAAGATAAGGAAGAACTTCTGAGGGCCCTGACCACTGGAGGCTCAGCGTTCCTTCTTTCCTCCCCATGGATGTGCCCCTTTTCTTCGGAGTTAAATGAAAGCAAGTGCAGAAAGGGACACAGCTGATGCTGTGAAAAGCCCTCAGTCCCAGATGAGGGAGTAACACTGAGCCCCACAAACTCTGCCTTTCTTGCTCATCCTCTTACCCAACACACACAGGGGAAACGCAAAGAACCCTTCTTTCTTCCTTATAAAGGACATGAGCGCAGAGGAGAGAAGGGAGCGCTTTTGTCTCCTAAAAGTTGAAACACGGCAATCTTTCACAGAAAGAGTTCTATTGGCGCGTGGTATGAAGCCGACGGGTGCAAATGTGCAGCTTTTAAAACAAAAAACTGAGGGACGCGTGGGTGGCTCAGTCGGTTGGGC
>CM053611.1:114422656-114438572 GCA_028646535.1 Procyon lotor
TTCATGGTCAGACAGTTCATCTGTAGTTTTCTTCACCTGTAGTTTTAAAACATACCCGGTATTCCCATTTAATAGGGCCTCTGGCTGGAGCAGGAGGAAGGTGGTGGAAT
Source organism: Procyon lotor (assembly GCA_028646535.1). Taxonomy (NCBI): domain Eukaryota; kingdom Metazoa; phylum Chordata; class Mammalia; order Carnivora; family Procyonidae; genus Procyon; species Procyon lotor. The sequence continues at coordinate 114,422,767 of CM053611.1, forward strand.
GACAGAGGAGTGGCCGAAGGGAGCCTTCCCCCTCACGACACTCACAAGCCCTTACTTAATCCAAGCACCCACCTAGGGCTGGTCAGACCACATTCCAAACAAAACGTATATTGAAAGGCGCATTTAACAGGCACCTGGGGCATCTGTTTTCAAATGACCTCACTGTTATTCTTGGATTTTTACTCAACGCATATAAAATAATACTGCTAATAGATGTAATACATAAAGCCAGAACTTGATCTGCAAAGGTGACTCTTCGGTGCTGAGCCCACGGTACAGTCAAAATTTTAAGACCCAGCTTACTTGTGAGAGCTCTTGATTCATGTGAATCCTCCAAAGTAGGAGGAGGTTCACAGGGAACCACGCCAGCCCTCGCCCTGGTTTCCTAGTGGCCAGCGATTAATGTCTCATCTGTCCTTACAGAGTTTCTATATGCAAGGAAACCCCACTGAATACCTTTCTTCCCTTGACATCCCAATACGGAGTACCTTGAGCGCTGTTCCTTGGAGATCGGTCCCTCCGGGGATGCAGACAGCATTTTCTCCATGGCCCTCATCTGTCACAGTGCATAGTATTTAGCCCCCAATCCCCTGTTGACGGGCAATCGAAGTTTCTAGTCCGATCTTGGACACAAAGCTACAGCGTACAGCCTGCGACAGGAGTGGTAAGTCTATCCAAAAAATGTTCTGGCCTCAAGGGCCACATCGCTCCCCGCAGTAATGCTGCCATTGTCATTCCCATCAGCAATGGTTCTCGGCTCCCCGGCTCTCAACGGACTTCTAGATCTTTGCCCTTCTGAGGCTTCCTGCTCACAGTACATTTTGACTTCCCTTACTCTAAATGCGGTGGAGCATTTTTCTCATATGTTTTAGACCTACTTAAATGTCCTTTCTCTTTTGGGGTGTGCTATCCATTTAGATGCTTCGCCAATTTTCCTACAGTGATTTTTGTTTGTTTTGTTTTTTTGTTTTCTTAGGATTTCTAGAAGTTTCCATTTTAATATATTAACCATGAATCCCACGATACGAGTCACAAGTAGTTTTCCTAGTTTTTCCTTTCTCTCTCGTGGTGTTCACCACCACCACCCCAGTGGGAAAGTGATGGTGTTTTTTAAATACAGTTAATTTTTATCAATCTTTTATTTCATGGGTTCTGCACACGGTCAATCAGCAGGAAACGTCTGCCAAACCCAGAGCTCTGAAGAAATGTTTCCTGTCTCATTCTGGTACTTATTTTTTTTTAAATGTAAACCCACACAAAGTAGAGACAGTGCTACAATGAACTCCCCCGTGCCTACCACTAGATTCAATTATAAAGGTTTCGCCATACTTGCTACTTCTCTTCCTTCTCTCTACAGCATTATTTTAAAGCAAACCCAAGATCTCAAGTCATTTTACCCCCATATACTTCAATACACATTAAAAAACAGCACAGACCTTTTCTTTCATGGCTTCCACGCTACTGTCATATACAACAAAATTAACAAGCTGTTTGATATCATCTAATACTCGATTGACATTCAATTTTCTCCAACTGCCTCAATAATGTCTTTATAGAGTTGGCTCATTCAAATCAGGATGTATATATGGTTCAGTTTTTTTTTAAATATGTAACTATTTAACTATGTGATCTACTAAAAATTTATTCTGTCCAAAAAAAAAAAAAAAAATTATCCTGGCATATGATACAACTTATTTTTCTACTTGGCTATGGAGTTGACTGAACATTTAGCGGTCTAGTTTTCCCCATTAATTTTAAATCACACTTTTCCCATTTCCATATATACATTTGGGACTACTTCTGGATTTCCAATCTGTTCCACCATTCTCTTTATTCACACGCTAGGACCACCTTTTCATTACTAAGGCTTTACGATGTACTTACTAAGCAGTAGATTTTGTTTATTTATCCTTTTGAACTTTAGAATCTACTTATCTACTTTTTAAAAAATATTAACAGTGGGTATTGTATTGGTAATGTATTAAACTAACTGAGGAAGAATTGATATATTCACGATCTTGAATTTTCCTATTCTAAAATATGAGATATTCCTTTCTATTTTTTTTTAATTCTTTGTTAAAGATTTTATTTATTTGACAGAGAGAGATCACAAGTAGGCAGAGAGGCAGACAGAGAGAGGGGGAAGCAGGCTCCCTGCTGAGCAGAGAGCCCAATGTGGGGCTTGATCCCAGAACCCTGAGGTCATGACCTGAGCCAAAGGCAGAGGCTTTAACCACTGAGCCACCCAGGCTCACCCTCTTTTTGAATTCTTTAGGGTCATTTAACAGGTTTCTACACATAGATTTCACATATTTCATGTTAAGTTATTCCTTGCTATTTTATCCATTTTATTGCTTTAGTAAGTGCAGTCTCTTCTTTCCCTAAGTCTTTGAGCAGGCTGTTTGCAACTTCAGCTTTTAACACAGTCAACTTCCTGCCCTCTGCCCCAAAAGATGCTCAGAGGCCCGGGTTCACCTGTGCCATGCCCCAGGCTGCATCCCGGAAGCAGAGCTGGGAGCAAGCCAAATCAGGCCACAGCCTTCCTGTCCTACCTTCCCGTCCCATTCATGCATCAGGCTCAAGGAGCTAGAGATCTGGAATGTGACAAAGATGTGACAAAGCACACTGCAGGAGCTGGCCTTTTGTCAAGCTTTTGTACAACAAATAACTTATGATTAACTGTGCTACAAGACAGGTTTGGATTTCTAAGGAAGGTCATAAAAGGCCCTCGGTGATCACGCCTCGCAGCCCAGCAGGACTGGCTCTCTACTGCGAGAGAGACCGGGAGATCGCCGAAGGGAGGACTGGCATTACTTCTGAGGCAAAACCCTCTCTCGCTGGGGACACCGTGCTGTGCCCGCTTTCCTGCTGACCCTGCCTGACATTCGGCACAATGAACCAGGGAGGAAAAAGCAAGCTCAGCGCTGCGACGTGGGAGCAAACCTCCCCCTGTTCTCATTTCCTCCCTGTGGCTCCCAGGGGATTCGAGTGAGTGCTCCCCCTTGTCTCCTCCATTCTGACACATGTCTACGTCCAATCCACCCCTTGGGTGAGTCTGCCCACGCCACTCCGGCCCCTTCCCTCCTCTTGCCACTGCAGTCAGTGGGCTCCGAGACTTGTACGATCCCAGCCTCTTACCTACCTCGTGCCTCCTGCTCCATCCCAAGCCCCCACGGTTACCCACAGCCAAGAGACTCACACCATTCAGCTTGTCCTTCAAGGCTCTCCTTGCGTGAACAACATCCACTCACTCTACCTTTGTCTGCCCTTCCCTCCTGCCTGCCCACCTCCATCCTTCCACGTATCAATACCCCATCCATGTTTTATACCTGTCAAGTCTCCTCGGACTCCCTCTTGCTCCTCAACTCCGATACTTCATGACATGCTCCACCAAATTGTGAACGTCTGTGTGCACGCTCACCTCCAAGCTCCTGGGCTGCCTGGGGCTCTGCAGGACCCAAAGCACCGCTTGCTTTTACCAATTCCCAAGTTGCATCTGTGCACAGAGCAACCGGCTATTTTATATTTGCCACGGGCATCAGATCTACGTTACTCTGCTCTCTCAATAGGTAACATCTTGGCTTTCTTTTTGCCTTCATGGATAATAATGCTTCTACAAAACCCACAACGTACTCGAGAGGAGTGCTGCCTTTTCCTTCCTCAACTCAGGGTCTGCACGGGTGGCAATCTCTACCATTCGGCGGTCTCCCCGTGCCTCACCTAAGTCCCTCTTAATGTAATTCTTGGTTTACTTTTGTTTGGTGGGAAGAGAGCTCGTTCACGGTCTCGAGCACGCTGTACCTTCAAGTTGTTAATGTCTCAAAGCGCTCAGAAGCCCCTCTTTGTAAAAGCCTTCACTGTTTCAAACGCACAGGGCTGACCGTGGTGCAGGCATGGCTCTGGCTCAGCTCAGATACAGAGGGCAGCAGGGAGAACGCCAGTGAAGTGACAAGTGGTTTACGCATCCCCAGCTCCTCCCGAGCCAGGGCAGGATGTGATAAGTGTCTCTTTTTAGCTCGGGCAGGCGTGTCCCTATGACAGAGGATGGCTCAAATGCCACCCCTTGTTTAAGATAAAAATTACTTGACACGATACAACATCCTGGGATATTCTGGAGGGGAATGGGGAATAGACCGATGCCAAAGGTAGAGAAGTTCTTGAATTCAAGAGGCACCCAAAAGATCAGGTTGACTACTGTTAGATGAGGCTACAGGCTACAAAGGAGCCAAGTCCCCAGCTCTGCAGTATCCCGCAGGTACGGGAGAGAAGGATCTCGAAGGAAAGCAACGGCTTGGAGAACATCTGGTCTCAACCAGCCAGAACTCAGAGTGGATTCCTCAAGGTGCCTAGAGCCAGCTGGTTTCCTGGGACCCCAACACCTGGGGTAGCCTCAATGTTCAAGGTTATATATGGATATTATAAGCAAAAGGGGCCATGTCAGCAACAAGGGAGAATCTATCATTCCAGACATGAAGCTGCAGGAGATACCGAATGCCAGAGTGGGAGGGGTGAGCTGGGGAATGGTGTGAAACCTGCTAGCAAAAGGTTGCCTCAGTTTTCATAGAAATATTCTATCTGCCCGAGGGGACGGCCCAGGTGTTGGTGGGACTCACCCCCCCAGCCTTCTCAGGAAATATCAATTCTCAGCCCTATTCCCATTACAAGTAAGAGAATGTGTCTGGACTTGGGAGGCATGTGTGTGCCACCAGGGCACTGAGGTCATCCAAGCAAAGGTCCTGGGAATCTGGAGAAACCCAGGCAGTTACAACTGACCACAAGTTCTTAATGGCCAATGGAAATTTAATCCCCTCATTCTAGTTATTCTCAGGGAAAACTTTTTAGAGCGTTCTGCTGTCCTTTTACCCCTCTTCTAGCTTCTCGGGTGTTGGAAATGGCATCAAGTAATAGAATGACTAAGCATTCTTTATATCCATGCATAATGGCAGTGATGGGATTGGAACCGATCTCCACTATGGGCTGGGTAGAATTATAGTTGAATCATTTATGAACTGATATTTGACGTCCTTACCGTGAGAACTCAGGGTTTCGGAGCAGTGCCGTCTTCCCCTACGTGCTCTGCCCATGCACACTGCAGTTGAACAAATAATCTATATTTCAAAGAAACAGCTCTGGAGGCGCCTGGGTGGCTCAGGTGGTTAGGCGTCCGCCTTCGGCGCAGGTCATGATCTCAGGGTCCTGGGATCAAGCCCTGCATCGGGCTCTCTGCTCAGTGGGGAGCCTGCTTCTCCCTCTCCCTCTGCTGTTCTACCCGTTTGTGCTCTTTCCCTGGTTCTCTCTCGCTCTCTCAAATAAATAAATAAAATCTTAAAAAAAAAAAAAAAAAAAAAAGCAAAGAAAAGAATACTTTTCTTTTGGAGAAAAGTATTTCTCTTTGGAGCTTTGGATCTGGTAAAAATGAGAGGATATCATGAGTTCTCTTGATCTTAAAAATGTTTTGTTTTGTTTTTTGTTTTTTTTTTAAAGGAGATGTTCCAGAGTTTCAAGAGCACAAAAACTTAGCAAATGAAAATTCAATTTTCATAATATCCTTAGATCCTTGTAGGTATGCTTTTCCTAGTCACGTATGTCCTGACTGTACAGCTCATTAGAAGAATGTCCACAAAGCCCCACTGCAGTGGGTCCATTCCCAGGCCAGATGGATGGGTAGGCATAGGACCAAGATGCTGAGGGAGGGACAGGAAGCCAATGCCAAGGTCACCCACCATGCTGTGCATCAGAATCACTTAGGGGGAGGACTATAGCCCCTATCTTCTAAGTATGAGGGCATAGGTCTGGGACTGAGCCCCAAAACTGTATTTCTCAAGAGCTTTACCAAGCAATTCTAATGATCATTCAATCTTAGAAAACAATCACCTTGATGATTTATGATCTCTTTCAAACTAAGGATGATAGGACTCTAGTTGAATATCTTATTTAATCCAGAATTTCCTCTAGAGGAATGAATATGCAGATCTTCACCTACAATTTGACATTTAAACCAAAAGAATATTCTCTTCATATATATATGTGTATATATATATGTGATTTTTTTTTTTTTTAAAAAGCCTACCTAAGAGTCCTCGAAGTCCAGACTATCCTGTTATATAGGAGTTTCAAAGACCTACCTGACTCCACAAAAGGAGGAAAGTGTTCCTTTCCCCTTGTGGGATTCGTATTTATGTATTTATGATCAAGGCTTTCTTGGTGTTATCCAGCCAGTTAAATCTGACGTACTGAGCTCCACATCCTCAGGAAATTGACTTTGGAATGATCTCTCAGGCATCAGGAGTAGCCATTATCATTACTAAGATCATATTTAAAAAAACTTTTTAATTAAATGATATGAAATCATTTCCCTAAATTGCAAAGTAATCACTGGCTCACATCATCTACTTTTAATACCAAAGTTACAAAAAGCATTGTAATAAAACTTTAGTCCAAAAAAAAAAAAAATCCTTACAACTTAAGGCTAAAATTGAAACCTATAAATCATCTTAGCCCCTGTGAGGGCTAATAATAATAATCTCTGAATTAACACTGCCCCCAACAAATGTTGCCTTAGAGGTTTGACAAACGTTTTACACATATTGGCCCATTTAATCCTCAGAACAACTCTACATACTGTTATTACACCCATTTTACAGATAAGGAAATGGAAACAGAGGTTGAGTTCCTTGCCTGTCCTCATACAAGTAGTAACTGACAGTGTTGGAACCCATTGGAATTGAAATCCATTGAGTCCAGCTCCAGGGACCGCAGAGAAAGCGTGCAATCACACACCAGGTTTGAACTCAAATAAATGAATCACAGTAGCAAATCTTTTAAGGCAAAAGACAACATCTATTTAAGAAACAGCAATTTCCAACTGCTACTATTAAAATGATATCACAATGATCTTTTCTCATTTGCTCTAATTAACTTTCTAGACATTTGCTACCTTGTTTTTAAACCTTTTAGAAACACCCTAAGTCTCTCAGTTATTTAAAAAAAAAAAACAATCACTGGTTTTTAACATAGTTTCCCCATCAATACACAAAGCAAATTCAACACAGAACTGGATTAATGATGGACTTTACTTCAATTTTATTGGCAGTACCTTCTGGGTTTAATTACTCATTTCATTAAAAGCTAAAAACTGGTTGCTCCTCACTTGTCACCTGCAGTATAAAAATGGAACTGCTTAAAACCAAACATTTAATTACTTTCCTTCGGGAGAAGGCTTGAATGAATCAGAAGTGTTACAAAGCAAATTTTCACTAAGGAGCTTGGCAGATGAGAACATCAAACAGGCTTTCAGCTCTTATTGTTTTTGGCTGATTCCTGTGTGTGTGTCTATGTGTGTCTGGGTGCACATGCACATGTATATATGTGTGTGTGTGTGTTTATGTTCGTTCAATTCATTAATTTCTTCATTACATAATTATTTATTAAACACTTGCTATGTACCAATTACTAGGGCAGTGATGCTTACAAGCCCTAAATAGCAGACATACCAATATAAGTATCAGTACAAAAGTCCTTTCTAAATCCTATTTTGGGGTTCCTGGGTGGCTCAGTTGGTTAAGCGTCTGCCTTTGGCCCAGGTCATGAGGGGGTCCTGGGATCAAGTCCCATATCAGGCTCCTTGCTCAACGGGGAGTCTACCTCTCCCTCTGCCTGTCGCTCCCTCTGCTTGTGCGCTCGCTCTCTGTCTCTCTGACAAATAAAATCTTTTTTTTTTTTTTTTACAAATAAAATATTTTTTAAAAGGAATGAAATGAGTAAGGGAGATAAGAAAAAAATGTGTAAAAATGGTGAATATTTGAACACAGCAAGAGAGGTAACACAAGCAGAGGGAATGGTAGCGGGAGAAGCAGGCTTCCCGCAGAGCGGAGAGCCCGATGCGGGGCTCGATCCCAGGCCCCTGGGATCTGACCTGGGCCGAAGGCAGCCGCCCAACGACTGAGCCACCCAGGCGCCCCAAAACGGTGAATATTTGAAAAATTTTGTTTACACTTAAAAATATCTACCACTTTTGGAAATATCCAATTTTCAGAACAATCAAAAGTTCACCATGCTTTAAACTTCCGCCCCAACTTCCTCACCTTCATTTCTAGTGACTCTGAAGTTGATGCTTTTCCTACACAATTTGCAAGAACTCATATAAGAGCCCACCTAAATAATACATATACAAAGAAGACCACCTTTAGTTTTTAAATACTTATCAACTCAAGGTTCTTCCAATATGTAACTGGTTGGCTTATGAAACCATTGCTTCTGGAGGAAATTCTATTTCTAGCTTTGGGATAAAAACCTGTAAGCCTCTTGTGTAACTCTGGCACTCGGGCAATTAGGATACAGACATACAAGGTGTTCCAAAAAATCAAATAAACTCGACAATAAAATGACATGGAAGACAGAACCCAGATAAATAAAACCTCACACGGAAAACTTGTTAATTTGACATTAGGATTTACTATACTGCATCCATATTTTCTAGGTAAAGTATATGGCGGGTTATGTATTTTCTTAGCAACAACAGGTTTCACTTTCAATTTCAAATACATGAATTCTTTTGCCCAATCCTAACGGGACAGAGTAGAGATTGTAGCAGAGTCCACTCCAGCAAAGCTGTCCTGCCCGGGCCCAGGTCCACACAGAGGCCAGCGCTGGGTGGTTCTAGAATATTCTCTTGTGTGCCCAAGTTTCCTACAGGTAGGGCTGTGTGTGGGTGTAGCATGTGTTCCATGCTATTACCTGGATATTTAAATCTAAGTCAACTAGAAAACCAGCAAATTCACATTAAATTCTGTCCGCTTAACTGAAAAGCTCAATAAAGTATGTGAAAGGAAACCAAGTATGAAGAAGGTCCTTGGAAGGATCCTCCCAGGGGATCATGACAGGCTTCCTGTGTACCCTCCAAGGTATACAGTCGACTTATTGCTGGTGGTTCTATATTTCAAAGAGGGGTTAGACTTTTCTCAGGTTCATTTCTGTGTGGCTCTTTAGAAGACAGATGCCTCCTTGAATATTCCACAGTCGGGTCGAGGTGCTGAGGTTCTCACATCCTAAAACACAGCCAATGTCATGGGCCCTAAGGAACTGTCCTAGGAACCGTTAATCACGTGACCCAGCGACTGTGGAGTAAGATGGCTTCCCAGCCACTCACGCAAGCACACAGGAGAAGCATGTACTCACGGGAGGCTGTGAATCTGGCCCTCCTCAGGGTGTGAGGACGTTAAACAAATTTGACTTTACACAAAGCTCTAGAACCAGCCAAAGTCCCAACAGCTGCACACAGTTCATTTTAAGAATCCAGACCTCAACACAGGATTCTCAGGGAGCGGAAGATTCACCGCAGAGTTTGTCAACTTCAAGTTCTCCTTCATGTCCATACTGCTGTGGCAAAGAAAACGCTGTTTCTTTCTGACTCCAACAAGCTGCTTGCAGCTTCTTAACAAAACAAGGCCCTGCTGGGGCCCCAGCGGCCGGCCTCTGGGGCCTCAGGCGGGATGTTTCTGGATCCATGGCCACACAAAGCCAAAGTCAGAGTAGGGTCAGACCCACGTCTTCCTCCCACCGCTCCTCACACAGACCCGCCATGCCCGGCACAGTCTGGAGTTCTCAACCACTGACAAAACCCAAATGCCTCATGGGTGACTGTCCGTGGGAATCGCTGGGTGCTTTTGGAGGCCCCAGGTCTCTGCCTCAGGCCCCTCGTTTCCCAGGTACAGCGGTGGCCTTTCAGCAGACTCGGGAGCGCAGAGCACTGGTGTGGCCGCCGAGCTCCCAAAGACTCCAGAAGTGCACGGCAGCAGACCTGTGCTCAAGGCGGCCACTCAAGATCCACGTGGCTTTGCCATCCCCTGAGTAGCCCACAGTGACAACCGTCAGATCCCCCAGTGGAAAGATAAACAGAGGAGGGACAACGGCCGGGGCCCCAGAATCTAAACAGAACCTCGAAAAATGATCCTCTTTGAATTCCTCAGGGGACCGACAGAAGACATGAAGCCACAAAATGTTTTTGCTTTTTTTTTTTTTCAGTCATCCAATGTTTTAAGTTCTTTCATATACTTCATTTGCTCAAGGATACATATACTTTTTTTTTTTTTTTTAAAGATTTTATTTATTTATTTGACAGAGAGAGATCACAAGTAGGCAGAGGCAGGCAGAGAGAGGGGGAAACAGGCTCCCCACTGAGCAGAGAGCCCGATGTGGGGCTCGATCCCAGGACCCTGAGATCATGACCTGAGCTGAAGGCAGAGGCTTTAACCCACTGAGCCACCCTGGTACCCCCTCAAGAATATATATTTGGGGTGCCTGGGTGGCTCAGTCGATAAGCGTCTGCCTTCGGCCCAGGTCAGATCCCAGGGTCCTGGGATCGAGCCCCACATCGGGCTCCTTGCTCAGCAGGGAGCCTGCTTCTCCCGCTACCACTCCCTCTGCTTGTCTTCCCTCTCTCGCTGTGTTTCTCTCTGTCAAATAAATAAAATCTTTAAAAAAAAAAAAAAAGAATATATATTTAAGGAGATTTGCAATACCAGAGAAGAAATGTTTTCAAAGGGACGGTGAGTGAGAAAAACAAGGGATTCTGTAGAATTCGTCAGGCTGTCAGACTTAAGGACTCTGCTGCCAGAATGGTTTTGGTCAGTGAAAATGAAAACTAACCAGACGTATGACAAATGTTTACAATCAGGGTCAAGAGTGTTTACTCGTCAGCAGTTAGCTTTTAAAACACCAGAGCTTTGACCAAAGATGAACTGAACGCAGCAGAAGCCAGGGGAGTTAACACTCCTGGGAAGAGTCGAGAGCTCCCATCCACGCTGACAAAGCCCACCGGTTAATCCACAGGCCTCACCAAGACTGTAGCCAAGTGGGCTCATCTCCTGGGGGATGAGATCTATTTTTAAAGGCCAGCGCATAGACACATACACTATGATACGGTTTCCCTTAGAAAGTCAGAAGTGCCAAATAATTACCACATTTCTAATTTTACATTTGAGTTAATGAACACCGAAGCAGAAATGGAGACCTGAGTCTCATTTTTGCTCTACTAAAATTAAACAACAATGTCCAGTACTTACTTTCTCCTTATTCCAGTGGCACATTACATACCAAAACAGGTAAATAGAAAAAAAAAACTTAAGTAGATATTTTTTGGTTGTTATTCACACATATCCACATGCACAAACACAGATAACACGAAGGAAAGATAACCAATTTTCCTCTAGCAAGCAACAAGTCTCTCTCCACATAACAGAAGGATGCCTAAAGATCAGATTCCATGTTGCAGAATACAGTAATTTTTAAAAGATCATTTATAGTATTGATCAGACAACAAAAGGTCTCAGAACTCTGTAAAGGCAGATTTTAGGTCTCCATAAATATGTCATACACACACACACACACACACACAATTTTAAAAATCATATACAATAAAGTGAGCAAAACTTACAGACATCCATTGCCATGTTGCTTAGGTCTTGACTTTGCTGAGGAGAAGCAAGAAAAGAAAAATAGAAAAACAGGAAGAAGAGGAAAAGAAGAAAGGAAGAGGAAAAGGAGACAAAGACAGAAGAGGAGGGGGAAGAAAAGAAAGAGGAAAGGGGAGAAGAAGGGGAGCAGGACAGAGGAGGAAGCAGAGAGGGCTGACTCGCCTTGTATCTCCCCTAAATACACCCCCACCCCTCTGACAAACCAAAAAAGGTCAGGTGGTTATGAGGAGCGTCAACTCTGTCTGTTATTTTAAAAACATCTATTCAGCTCAACAGCTGAGCTGAATTGTTTTTGATATATAGTCACCTAATCTAATTAACCACATTCATTCATGCACACCAGAGGCTAGGGTGACTGGGGCCATGGGGAACCATCCCTGCCTCTTCATTCTGGGTATTTAATACAGGATCACTACCTTCTTTTCAGGTAGGAAGTAAGGTTCCGATGAGTCTTGCTGCACCTGTAGCGTGCAACATCACTCTAGGCTGTTTAGACTCTAGACGGAGAGCAGTGGTGTGCACAATAATCTGACCAGCCTGTGTCGTTCTATGCGTGAGGACACCGAGTCCTTCTCTGAGCTTGCGTAGCCCAGCCAGTGGCTGGGGGGAGCTGAAAGGTGCCCTGCGTTTCCCCAGGGAAGGCAGTAAGCTCCTGGAGGCTGGATGGCGAGGAGAGGCATTCTGCCCTCGGAAATGGGGTGCAAAAGCAGAAGATGAAGGACACAGCACCCGGGAACAGGGGGATGTCCCTGCAGAAGGAAGGGTTACTGTCTCAGGAGCAATTCGTGAGGCCTCCCAAGGACCCCCCCACCAGCCACCTGGACTGTGGGCTCCCAGGCAGGGGTGAGGGCCACAGCCATGGATGTCAGCAGGCCCCTTCTCAACCCTAACACATCCTAGAGCCCTACGTTTCCTTCAGTGCCCACGACTTCCTGTTCTCTTCTGCTTATGGGTTCATTTTAATAATAAAGATTCTGAGGAAAGGCTATACACACACACACACACACACACACACACACACACACACACACTCTCTCTCTCTCTCTCTCTCTCTCTCTCTCTCTCTCACAAGCCCCAGAGGCTTGAGAGCAGAAGCCACCAGAGACCGTGTGGGTCAATACCTCATCCTTTCGATATGAGAAGTAACTGGGGCAGGTTGGCAGGGCCCCCCGCCGTGCCCCCCATCACATTGCCCAACACTGCCTTCTCCATTCTCCAAGGTTCGCCCGCCTTGGGGGAAACACACAGGATCGTCAGTCGCCCCAGCAAGTACTCACAAATAACTAGGATGAAGGAATGATATTCTGTAGGCTTGTGAAGTACAGGTCATCACGTGAACCCCCATCACAGAAAAGTCCCCTCGTCACACATACCACAGCCCCGGTTCCCAACAGGCAGCTGTAATCCATAGCCCTAAGTATTAAAAAAAAACCTAATCGCAAAAACAAGCAAAACGTCACGTAAACTAATGTCTCACAAAACTGCATCGCTTGACGTCAAGACACAAATTGCGGAAAAACAATAAAACAGCTAAAGGACGGGCTGGCAACCTATCTGATTACGACCCCAGGCCCCCACCAGCCCAGACCACTCCCGTCCCCGCTGACCATCAGGCAGGCGCTGTCCACGATGTCGGACTGAAGGCTCCAAGTCATGGAACTAGTAGTGGTGAGACCAGAAAGCCCCAATCTTTGGATACACAACCAAAATGCAGAAACAAATATGGACTATGTTCAGGGCCACAGAGAACATACAGAATGGCATACTGTGTGTGTGTGTGTGTGTGTGTGTGTGTGTGTGTGTGCGCGCGCGTGCTTGCACTGGGGGTGTGTATTTGCGGACCGATGAGAGGAAGGGGGAATCCTATTCACTAAGATTCAGTACATTTTCAGTTTCTTTTGAAAAGCACAATAGTTGCTATTTTCTCCCTGGCCATCCGAGCATCATCCCCAATGTGGCTGTGTCAACAGGTCCTGGCTCCTATCAACAGATGCAGATATCCATTTCCCCTGGACCTGCGACTTCCAACTAATGCAGTTTAGACTAATGAGAAGCAATTTAAAAGTTCACTTTTAAATTTAAAAGTTCACCTCGGTTACACTTGCCATGTTTTCAGTGCTAACAGCCACCTGTGGCTGGTGGATGTCTGACTGCACAGCACCAACCTGAGAGCTCATCCACCAGCCCGGGAGGTCCTGCTGGGCAGCAATGACCCCGACCCACTGGCTGCCCTGACTCGGTCTCAGCAGGTGGATGCTGAAACATGACAGAGTCCAGAGGTGGGTGCCACCATGGGGTCACCTAGACCTCCAGGCTCTCCCCAGATGCTCACTTCTATACAAATAATTAGAACGGGACTTGAGTTTCTCATGGAAGCCACAGCCCCTTTAGCAAAAAAGGAAAAACAAGGGCTCTTCACCTCCATTAAACGAGCTTTCAAAACAGGGCACCTTTTTCATATAGCGTTTGGGAGATATTGTAGCCTTCTAAAGCCTGTTCATGGATCTGTTTAAAACATCCTCAGGGCGCCTGGGTAGCTCAGCTGGTAAAGTGTCCGCCTTCAGCTCAGATCATGATCTCAAGGTCCTGGGATCGAGGCCCAAATCCGCTTGATCCCCCTGCTTGTGGGTTTTTTTTTTTTTCCTTCTCTCTCTCAAATAAATAAAATCTTCACCACCACCACCAAAATACGCTCAACAAAAGCACCTTTCACAGTGGCCACCTAAATGCAATTTCCCCGCAATAACAATTTTGGCTTCATGCTGCCATAAGTTATCTACCTATTAGTCCTTTTATTTTTTTCTAACTTGAGCTCATTAATTATAGAAATCATCATCAGCCCTCACATTAGCCAGAGAGATGCTATGAATAAAAATTAGCTCAGAAAACTCTATTAAAATACCGAGGTAATTTGTTCTCAAATCTTAGTGCATCCATTTATCATGTGATTAGCATTTTTATCTGGAGCTACTGAATACATTGTAATTTACTTTTAATGAAATAATTACTTTGTGAAGGACAAAGGTCGAAATGTTTATAGCCCCATGAACCAAGAATGCCCTTTACAACTTGTGCAAAATTAAATGTAAAAACTTAACAAAATTAAATGTAAAAAAATAACATACACTATAGGTAGGACAGCAGTTAATGTTTTACTTAATATAAAACCAGCTTCCCCTGGTAACAAAGGTGACCAGGCAAATAATCTTAAAAAGAAAAAAGACACAGAATGAGAGATTATGGATTCCAAAGTTTCTGTCCTAAGACAGCTTCTCTGGCAATTCTAGTGATATACCATAATTTAACTGATGGGACTCCGGTCTTCTCACTCACTTCAAAGTCTTCAGGTAAGACTACATTTATTGTTAAATTTTTACTAAGTTTAAAAAGATTTTCAAAATACATAAAGTCTGAAAGTAAAAAAGAAGTCAAGTTGATTCAATGAGTTATTTCTAGAGTATCTTAGTTGAGTGATAGCAATGTCAACCTTCACTTCGACAATGAATTAACTTTTTTTTTTAGTTGTTTTTTTTTTTTTTTTAAGATTTTATTTACTTATTTGACAGAGATCACAAGCAGGCAGTGAGAGAGGGGGAAGCAGGCTCCCTGCTGAGCAGAGAGCCCGGATGTGGGGCTCGATCCCAGGACCCTGAGATCATGACCTGAGCCGAAGGCAGAGGCTTTAACCCACTGAGCCACCCAGGTGCCCCTCAACATTTTATACATAGCACTGTGGGACCGTTAAGAGAACATAAATTTAAAAATTGAGGGAACCTGGCTGGCTTAGTTGGTGCAGTGTGTTATCTGAGCTCAGGATTGCGGGTTTGAGACCCACACTGGGTATAGAGAATACTTAAAAATAAAATCTTTAAAACAAAATTGGGAGAGATGGGTATCTGACCTGAACTTGCCTAAATCAAACAATATTTTTTCAAAAAAAACTTATGATCTTTATCAGATCTTTATCAGTTTTTTGGTTTTTTTTTCAAAAAAAACTTTATGATCCTCTTAATCATAGGGGAAGAGAGAGTTTCTGAAAATAATGCAAACTGTAGACAGAGAGTAAACCTAATAAGACCTTCCTTTGGGTTAGAAACCATGACAGCTATTTTAAATTCTGTCATCTAAGCAAATTAAAGATATCTAAGGTTAAAAAAGAAGAATCAAACTCGAGTGCATTAGAGGTCAAGCGCCGTGAGGGCAGGGATTTGATCACTGTTCTTTCCCCAGAAGCAATACCAGTCCTGGGCACACAGTGCTCAGAAACATAACTGTTGATAAAGAATGACTGTCTGGCAGTGAACTAATAAACACGAAGGGAGGGAGGGAGGG
>CM053611.1:114439072-114472934 GCA_028646535.1 Procyon lotor
TCTTGCTCTGCTGCCTTGAACCATACCCTTTATATGCAGGGTCTCCTTTCCAGGAGAGAACCAGAATATTTTCAAGCTCTTAAGTCTTTGAATGATAGAATCCTAACAGGTAGAAGGGACCTTAGAAAGCCTCCATTCCAATACTCCTTTTAATAAATGAGGCTCAGAGAGGTAAGAACTCACACAAAGTCACACAGCTGGTTATTAAGACCAAGGTTGCTCCCACTTACTCTGCCATTGCCCCAAGCATTCAGGATTAAACACCCTCAATTTCCAAATGAAAATTTCTTCCTCCCCTAAGACCAAGGGAAGCTGTTCTTGGGAGCTTTGGGGGGGGGGGGGCAGGCAGATGAGGCACAAAGCTTATTTACTATCATAGCTTTCACATTATTTTCTTCCCTATTGCTCCCCCATTCCACCTTCTTACTGAAATTCTCTTTTGGAATATTTAAGGACTGTTAGATGTCTGCAAGCTCTCTGAAGCCTCTAGAGAGAAGATCTGATACAAATCCAACTAAATAAATTCCATCTCAAATGGGAGGATCCCACGTTGAGGCAGAAGGCATTGCACAAAGCTTACTCATTCCCTATGATGGCATCACAACAATATTTATCGAATCACAGAATTTTAAAATATTCAACACTTTCAATCAAAAATGCATGAAATAATAAAGCCAAATGATTATGTGCATCTGGCTAAAATGAACATCTGGTGGAAATTAAGACCATGAGCATGATTTGGAGAGCCATCTACCTCTGAACTGCATGGCTGAGTTTATTTTTCTAACGTGGCTCAAACCTGCAGAGCCATTAGCTGTGTAAGGTACCAGAAGTGATACTTGCAAACGAATCATAGACGTTAAAATGTCATTTGTCCCTGGCTTTCATAATAGCAACTGTTACATGGCATGAAGTAATTGCAAACTAAACAAATGTTGCTAATCTTGTGACCATCCTTTCCGTGGGAATCTGAAATTGCTGCTTAAATTAAAAATATTTTTCTAAGAAAATCAACATGAAACAACACTAAAACTTGCAAAGGTTATTTTACCTTTCATTGCTGACTTTTTAATTCGACATCTTTTAAGATGAAACTCAACTATTCCCCTATGTCCGTTTTGGCTAGAGTGGCTTATTTGTTGAACATGTAATATGTGTGTGAGTGCATGTGTATATTTTAAATTTTTGGTTAAATGGGGTAAAATTAGATAGTGTTTTTAGAATGTATGAAAAGCCTAAGGCTCAAAATATTTAAAATATTCGATGTCTCAAAAAATCTGAAAGTAATAATGGGATTTTTCTGTCCAGTGACAACTCGAGATCCAACTTTCCGTACTCAGAACATAACTGGAAATCCAGAAACATGAGGCCTTTGATTAACCAAAACAGCCTGTAAATTATAGGTGCATTACATATAAAAGCCCTTTGAGTCTTCACTTAGAAACCAACTGTTTTTCTTAATGCATTAATTCTATCAATGCTCGCTATCTAGGGTACAGATGGTAACCTTGCTGATTGGAAGTGAACAACTCCTAATTAACGAGAGAAAATACACCATAAAGCCCAAAGGAGTATATTTCATCAGGAATGCACGCACCATATAATTCACCCTAGAGAGAGCAGCACAAGCATTTTTACCCTAGCCCTAAGAAGGTAAGCCAGGGCAGTGAAGAGATGAAGCATGATTTAGAAAATACAGGTGTTAGGAGAGCTCAACAATACAGCTGCCAGTGTAGACCAGAGGCGGGATCCTCATAAAGAGGTACAGGGAGGTAATGCAATCCGGAGATCATGTGGGGCGGGAGGAGGGGAGCTCCACAGAGCCCCGGGTGAACACACAGTGAAAGAAATAGCTCATCGCTGGAGGTCAAGGGGAGCTTTATTTAGGATGGGGGAAACTTGAGTACATTTGCACCGTGAGGAGGAGGAGCCAGGAGAAAAGCAGACATCAGAAGAGACCCACTCCGCAAACAGTGGGAAGGGCTGACACGAAAAACTCCGGGGAGCAGATTTACATGCAAGAGCACCTCTCCTGCAGGAAGCCCCCGGATCTCCCTACTTACAACTTGATTGCTTCCTTCTCTGGTTTCACAAGAAAGCAGGATCCTTTAAGACGGTGCTACTCAAAGTCAGTGCTGGCCAGAGGCATCAGGATCACCTGGGGTCTTCTTTGCGGCCCTACCCCAGACCTACTGAATCAGAATGGGTACATTAACAGGACTTCAAGGGAAGCTTATTACAGCTGAGAAGCACTGGTTTCAGGCAGGGGTTATGGAGCTGGGCATCAAAATCCAGTAGATCTGTTCAAGTCCCATTCTACCCTGACCCCCTGGTATGCGCCCTCGGGCAAGCCTCTCAAAACCTCCATTTTTTTCCCCTGCAGAATAAGGACAATGATAGTAACATTCCTTAGGGCCCCCTACACAAATTAAATGAGATAATGTAGGTAAAGTGGTTGGGAGTGAGCACGGATGGCATGTTATTAGTGTTCATCCCTTCCAGCCTACTTGGGTTTTTTTAAAAGATGTTTTAATTTTTATTTATTGTCAGAGAGAGACAGAGAGAGAAAGAGAGAGCGTGCACAAGCAAGGGGAGCAGCAGGCAGAGGAAGAAGCAGGTTCCCTGAACAAGGAGCTTGATGCAGGATTCAATCCCAGGACCTTGGGATCATGACCTGAGCCGAAGGCAGATGCTTAACCAACTAAACCACCCAGGCGCCCCCCTTACAGCCCACTTGTATTACAGCTTCATTAAGTCCCTGTCTGAGCCCCTCTAGGAAATGATTTCACTAAGGAAGGGAATGGGCTTCATCCCCTTCATCCTATAGCATCCAACTCTGAGACCTGCACACAGACGTGTAATATTAAAGTGAAACATTCAATACGTACGTGCTGAAAGGAATCCAGCACCGTGACACACGTGAACCCACTGTCCCGAGGCAAACAGAGCTCTTTCTTTGACCGTATTTATACAAAAGCCAGGTTGAAGTGAGTCATGAACTTGTTTGGGATTAAAGGACCAAGTTTCAGAAGAGGCAAAATAAGTTCCTCCTTCAAAACCTCCTGCAACTAGAAGTATCCATGAGACGGCAGGTCTCTGAACTAGACATCAGGGTGCTGCATTCTGGTCCAAGGTCAGCAGGGCAAACCACCCTGAGAGGCTGCCTCTAAGAGATAAGGTTCAACGTACGTAAGAAGAGTACGTAAGTCAAATCACACCCCTAGAGAAGTTTCTTCATTTTAGGCAAGGCTCCAATAATGAAGGAGCTGACTTCATCGAATGCACCATAATTTCCTGTGTTGGCAAAAGCATACATACATAAACCCCATCGCACTTGTACTAGTAAAACAAATCTGCTCGCATTATTAGATATGGGAGAAAAAAAACCAGAACTCATTACACAAAACACCCGCTTCTGTGCGGAATAACATAACGATGGCAAAAGCATTTCATCGATAGTTGAATTTTGATGTGAAGAATCCACAAGTCATTCCAATGCGTTCGATTCAATTAACTCACCCACTGGACCATGGTGCACTGGGCTAGATCCTGGGGGGCAAGAGAGCTAGGACCCAGGAATCTTGTTGGGTAACCCCCTACAGAGGAAGGGGGCACAAGGACACAGAGTCAGGAACCTGCACAACAGGTGAGAGTCAAGGCCCTGGAGCCCAGAGGCAGATCAGTGGAAGTTTCCGGAAAGATCTCATTTGATACCACTTCCCTGGCATGCAAAGAAAAGCAGAACATTTCGGGCAGGGACGACAGCAAGGGAGTGGCATGAAAGACCCTGAGGGGGGAAGCGAAGGAGTCAGGCTCTCACCTTGAATCGGTGGGATCACGAAAGGTTCTAAAATATCAGATCTTCTGTGTGGGTGGTGGTGGGGGGGATCATTCTGAGAAGGGATTTGGCAGCGAGGAACTGGGGGCAAAGGGACAAGTTAAGGGCAATGCACTTATCCATGTAAGGGACAAGGAGGCTTGTGGAAGGAGGCTTGCGGGGAAGTGACGGGCAGGAGCATCACTTCAGAGTCAGACATAGGGGCCTTGGTGGCCTCTGGGGAAAGGAGTCAAGGGTGATCATGAGCCTTCTGGTCCAGAGTTACAAAATAACGAAGCCCAGAACTACAGGAAAGCTCTAGACTGGGAATTCTCCTGGTCACGGGGAGGCCATGGTGACTGTCACTGTAAGAGTCCCGGGGCACCTGGGTGGCTCAGTGGGTTAAAGCCTCTGCCTTCGGCTCAGGTCATGATCTCAGGGTCCTAGGATCGAGCCCCACATCAGGCTCTCTGCTCAGCAGGGAGCCTGCTTCCCCCTCTCTCTCTGCCTGCTTCTCTGCCTGCTTGTGATCACTCTCTGTCAAATAAATAAAATCTTAAAAAAAAAAAAAACGTAATGAGCATCCCAAGGCACCTCTCAGGAAGCCCTGCAGTGAGGAGAGGACTTCCTTTGTGCCCAACAATAAAAACAAGCCTCTGGAGTTTCCCTGCCCTCTCCACACAGCAATCCGCACAGCCTGTGAGCCTTGAACCTCCGAGCTCTGGGGACATCCCTGGCAAGGCCAGTGGCCCTTTCCTTTGGATTCAAATCCTCAACTGGAGAATTTTAAATGACCACCAGGTGTTAACAAAGAGTTTCACTCTGAACTGAAATTCACAATCTTCCAGAGGCAGGGGGTTACCAAGAAACAGCAGGTGTCTGAAGTACAAAGACAGCTGAGTGTGTTGAATGAAAGTGATGCTTTAACCATATTTCCCTTTGAAAGTTAAGCTCTTGGCACCGAGCTGGTGGATATCAAAAAAAAGCATTTCCTTGAAGGCTAACAAGCCTGCCCTACTCTCAACAGAAGGAAGTGTGGTGATCGGAGACACTGTTCCCTCCCCAGCGCCCCCTCCCCCAGGAGCAGCGGCTGCAGGAATGAGCCCCACACCTGGCAGGACCCCCAAATGCTTGGTGCCTCACCAGCTCCCCTGGTTTGCTGAGAAGAGGCAGCCTGTATGCCCAGCCTGTTGTTGGCTTCTCTCTGGAATGGGGGAGAGCGTGTAGACCTTGCCGCTTTTCTCAGCAGGGAATACCACCCACATTTTTGCCAAGCCATGCTTCACCCAAAGGGACAGTCCCACACTACAGGGCATTTCTAATTCTTAACCACACCGCCCCAAACGCCAGCCACAGTTATCGGGAGAACCGGAAATGCCCCCAAGCATTTCCAAATGCCCGCTAAAGTTGTGGTACTACTCTGGTCTGCAAACCACAGCAGTATTCACCGATGAAACTCATCTCTATAAATATTCTGTTTTTCTACCTGATAAAAATAATTACTGCTCCTACTGGTCCATCTGACATGGTATAAAAAAAAGTTTGTTTTTTTTTTAAAGGAGCAGTATGTCAAGTAAACCGTCGGTGTTCTCTAGCTCTTTGCTATTTTTTATAGGAGCAAATCACTAAGCGAAATTACAGAGACCACAGCTGTCTCTAGGACTTAAAAAGGCTAATACGGCATTTTTTCTCTTGGATAATTTAAAAATAAAATACAGTTCAAAAACCGAGGAACTAAAGCTTGCAGGTTTTTTGTTTGTTTGTTTTAATTCTGGAACACCAGAGTTGAAGAATCCCAGTACCAAGGTAAAGATCCCTCAAAACAAAGATTATATAAAAGGATCACTGGCAATTTACATTTCCACATGTATTAACAACAAGAGTGAACTACAACGTGCCCTTCTGAATTCTAACCCAGACTTGTGATACAAGTATGGAAGAACTCTGTATTATGGATAGGCTCTTAATCCCAAGGCTTCAAGTGCTCACATTTAGACTGTACTTACTAAATAATATTGTTAGTACAAACTTCTCTGTACCGTGAAATCCTGTTGTTTTTAAGGAAAAGAAATCCCATCATTCCCAAGCCAAAAAACATGCCCAAGGGTACATAGAGGAGTAACAGTAATAACTAACACATATAGGCAGGAACATTCCAGAGCTTGAAGTCAGCAAACCTCAGGAAGCATGCTCAGACAGATGGCACTTAACAGATTTACAGGAAGATTTTTCACTTACTTCAAATTTCTGTTTAATCGTTGTTCCTCTAAGTTAAAGGGGGGAAGGGGGGGGAAAAATCACACTGTGATTCCTTATTTTTCTAAATAAAAAATAAACGAAACACGGCTTTGGATGTCCTCACGTAATTTCTCTGCGTCTCCTTCCAATGAAGGCTACTTTCAAATTCTCAACAAAAAGCAAAATATCAAAAGTTAGCCCAAGAAACACTGTACAGAATCAAGTAGCGCAGCGCAAACCAGGCAACGGCATCTATCAGAAGTGATGATTCAGAACAGGACAAATTTAGAACGGTGCTTTCCAAAGGGCGTTTGGATGGCAAATGCAGTAAATAGGCGAAGGCTACATCCCAAAAGTTTCTCGGAAAAAAGATCGCCAAAATATTAAAAAGAGTCTTCTTCTCGAAGTTTTCAGTGCCCTGGTGTCCTTGACGCTGAACTTCCCCGATCTGGCCTTGGTGTGGCCATCCATTACTGGGTAAATCCACGTGAAACCTGAGGACGCTTCAGCCTCGGAGGGCGCTGTCAGGAGCAGTGGGGCACCTCCACAGGGGACGGGCCTTTTATGGCCTGAACTGGAGAGCCCTGATCCCCGCTCATCTACCATAAATAGCTCTTGAAACTCAGAGGAGCCCATCAGCTGTCGCAACAAGCCTGACCAGCAGCTCCTTCAAATGCAATTAGATCATTCGCATGGTCTCTCGGCTTGTTTTGTGGAGAAATGAAAAATGCAACAGCGGTCTACTCAACAGGTTGCAACCATGGAGAACTGAGTGGGCAATCGTTCTGTGGATTCTGGTGCTTGCCTTTCCAAAAGACCACACAAATGCTGATAAAGCTCAGAAACTGGCCAGAAAATAAGTGACAGGCATACACACGTATAGACATTAAATGGCGCGTTGTGATGGCCCGGGTCTAGTTACAGGTTCAGCAATTGTGTGGACATCTGTGGATTTATTCCCATTTCCACTAATTGTAGAAAAGAAGCCATCAGAAGAAAGAATGGGGCTACAAGTACTTCCTCTAAAACACACCAATGATTTTGTCTTAAAATCAAAGACAGTGCTCCTGACAAGCAAGATCTACCTTCCCAGGGATCTCTGGTCGCTCACCTCACTAACAAACCAGAGGAACCTTAACCACTGAGGGGGGAAAAAAAAAAAAAAAAAAAAAGAACTACTACGCCGGATCCCTTCTTAAAAGGCTGTTTACACTTTTCAGATATTAAAACTATGAGTCTCCTGGGTGGCTCAGTGGGTTAAAGCCTCTGCCTCCAGCGCAGGCCGTGGTCTTGGGGTCCTGGGATCGAGCCCCACATAGGGCTCACTGCTCAGCAGGGAGCCTGCTTCCCCCTCTCTCTCTGCCTGCCTCTCTGCCTACTTGGGATCTCTCTGTCAAATAAATAAAATCTTTAAAAACAAAACTAAATGACCACCCTGCTTACAAAAATACTTACAATTGTAGGTGTCCTTGCTGTTCCCCAAAATAACAAAGCCTTAATTGTTCATCCTAACTTCCATATAAATGAGAAAACCAGAACTCTCTGGGGGCCAAGGAAAGCCTGCCAGGCCCCTGGCGGTGAGCCTCTCCCGGTGTGGGCTCTCTGACCACCAGCCGCATCAGACAGCAGAGGCCTCCCGGAGGGGGATGTGAATTCCTGGTATTAACTAACCCTGCAGGACAATGCCTCCCCCAGATCAGTCCTGGGGCCCACAGAAGATGGCAGATAAGTCTGGACAGGGTAATAATTCAACGCCAGCTTCGGGACTCTTTACGCAAGGGTTAAAAATAATCTGTCCAAGCCAAATTGTTTACCCACTTCAAGATGACAAACAAAACCTCACAGCTTGACTTCTGCTTCCAAATCCGGGTCATGGTCAGGGCCCTCCTCTTATTTTTCCCCTTTGACCAATTTTGCTTTTCCTCCACTGAACATTTTATCTTGTTTTATAGCTTCCCATATGCTGCTTTAAACTCCTCCCAGAGCAAAGCAAGGTAAAAATAAATAAAAACTTATGTAAAACAGTCGACTATCTGGGTTTTTTCAGAAAAGATAGGAGGAGACAATGAATCACTGTTACCACAATCATGCAGTTTTGTTCTTTGTTTTTTTGGTTTTTTTTTTTCCCTTCTCCTAAAAAAGATGCTCTCCCACAAAACAAATATCTAACTTTTGGATGCTTCTTAAATCGTGGCTCCCTGCTTCTTGTAGCCACCAAACCGGCCTAGACGAACACTGGAGTCTAACAGAATAATTCCTCCCAGCCTCCTCTTCTAGTCACCCTTTTTGTCTTTGTTCAGACCCCAGTTAATTCTACCTGTGCAATCTGGTTTTGTTTTTTTAAGATTTTATTTATTTGACAGAGAGACAGAGATCACAAGTAGGCAGAGAGGCAGGTGGAGGGGGGGGAAGCAGGCTCCCTGCTGAGCAGAGAGCCCGATGTGGGGCTTGATCCCAGGACCCTGAGATCATGACCTGAGCCTGAGATCATGACCTGAGCCGAAGGCAGAGGCTTTAACCCACTGAGCCACCCAGGCGCCCCTGCAATCTATTTCAACACGTTCCTAAATATTTCTGCTATCTGAACTCAGGAGATCCCCGTGGCACGTGCTTTTTTCCAAAAAGTGGCAGTAATAGATCTGATGTGCGTGAGAGTAGATTTCATAATCTATCCATGGGGAAAAAGGAAAATCCTGTTATGAGCTAAAATAGGAACTACACTTATACTAGACATTTCCAAGATAAGCTATTTTCATAGTAGCTACTATTTAATGCTGGTACTATAAGCAATGTGGTAGTCTGCCGTTGTTCCTAGAAACTGTCCATTAAATCAGGCTTTCTTATGCATTTAAATCTGGCTTTTGTGTGCTAGTCAAGGAACCATATCTATTTATGATACTGTGTCTAAGGATCTAACACCTATTTCATAATAGCAATCGACATGTGGAAACCAAAATGAGAAGCACCACAAATTTAAAATCATTCCAAAGAAAATAAATTATTTAGATAGAAACTTAACTAAACACATGCAGGAGCTATATGCTAAAAATTACAAAATGCTGATTAAAAAAGACACCCCAAAGAGCAATGTAAATAAACAAATACTGTGTTCATGGGTCAACACAGTAAATATGCCAATTCTCTCTAAAACGATGTACACATTTAATGCAATTCCTATCAGCATCCCAACAAGGATTTTTGACGTAGACAAGCTTATTCTAAAATTTGTATGCAGAAACATAGAGCTAAGAGTTAAAACAATCTTCAAAAAGAATAAGGTTAGATTGATTATTCTATCCCATATTAAATTCTACAACATAGCTACAGTAATGGGATAGACAACCCAGAAATAGACTCACACAAATACAGCCAACTGATTTTTGACAAAAGTTACCTTTTCCACAATCATGCTGGAGCAAGTGGACACCCATTTTCGGGAAGGAGAGATGGGAAAAGAAAGAAAAGGAAAAAAAAAATCTCATACAAAAATTAACTAAAATGGATCACAAAGTTAAATGTAAAATATAAAACTATAAAAACACAGGAACCAACTACTGACACATGCAAAAACCTAGATGAATGTCTAGGAAATTATGCTGAGTAAAAGAAACCCGATCTCAAAAGGTTATAAGCTGTATGATTCCATTATATAAATTCCCCCAAATGATAACATTGTAGACATGGAGAACAGGCTAGTGGTTATCAGATATCAGGGATGGGGTGGTGGGGTGGGGAGTGGCTATAAAGGGATCCTTGTTCTGAACCCTTCCACTGTTCTATGGATTCCATCAATGCCAATATCCTGGTTGAGGTATTGTTTCATAGTATCACAAGATGTAACCATCAGGGAAAACTGCATAAAAGATATATAGGATCTTTCTGTATTATTTCTTTCTCTTTTTAAAAAATTTATTTATTTTAGAGAGAAAGAGAGAGCATGCGCGAGGGGGAGAGGGAGAGAGAATCCCAAGCCAACTCCACACTGAGCACAGAGCCTGATGCGGGGCTCAATCCCATGATCCTGAGATAGTAACCGGAGTTGAAACCAAGAGTCGGATATTTGAATCTATAATTATCTCAAAATTAAAAGTTGAATTCAATATTTTTTAAACATTTTTTTTAAAACCTACTTCCAATAAAACTTCCAAATGCCTCCTATAAGTGAGCTACTGACTAGAATTGTAATTTACATACATCTATATGGATTTGCCTGTCATTAGTGCCATCTTAAGAAATTCAAATTGGTGGAGCACCTGGGTTGCTTAGTTGGTTGAGGCTCTAACTCTTGGTTTCAGCTCAGCTCATGATCTCAGGGTCCTGAGATTGAGCCCCATGTTGGGGGGCGGTCCATGCTGTGTGGAGGAGTCGACTTAAGGATTCTTTCTCTCCCTCTGCCCCTCCCCTCTGTGGGTCCTCTCTCTCTTCCTCTTTCTCTCTCTCTCAAATAAATAAATCTTTTAAAAAAGAGAGAAAGAAATTCTAATTGGAAAAGTTTCTTTTTCCCTACAAGAATGGAAGTTATTGATCCAAAGTAAAATATTTGATACAGAAATAAAGCATTGCTTTTCAATTAAATAAACTTCTTTGGCAGGTTGTATGAATACTTAGAGAAAATTTCTAATACCTAGGGCCTCCCCAACAATAAAACAGGATACCTCCACACATAATTTTCACAAGTTCAAGTCATTGCCAAAGATGATTTCTTTTTAAAACCTGTATACACTGGAGAAATAGCAAGAAAACTATTTTTTTTTTTTTAAAGATTTTATTTATTTGACAGAGAGAAACACAGCGAGAGAGGGAACACAAGCAGAGGGAATGGTAGCGGGAGAAGCAGGCTTCCTGCAGAGCAGAGAGCCTGATGCGGGGCTCGATCCCAGGCCCCTGGGATCTGACCTGGACCGAAGGCAGACGCTTAATGACTGAGCCACCCAGGCGCCCCAAGAAAACTCTTTAAGAAAAGGAGAGAGAGTCATCTCAAAATCTAATCCTACTATAAATATCATAGGAAACAAGTTTTCAAACTCCAGGGTTCTACAGTCTTGAAGGTTTCATTCTTGAACATAAAAAGGCAAGACAGGAGTGACAGAGTGGGCAGATGGAGAATGCTCTGTGCCCCTCGTCCTCTCAGACTCGGTAACATCACACCTAGATGCAAACATCAGGCAGTCCCTCCTGTGGGCCAAACTACCTTCCACTGGACTTTTATTCCAGGAAAGGTTAGCTCCGAGGCATGTCATGTAATGCACAGACAAGAGGTGGAACTTCTTTTCCATTCACGGAAGGAGTATGTTGCTAGCCCATGAGCACGCTGTGGCTTCTCTCCCTCCCACCCCCAGAGTTCCTTCAGCCCCCTTCCCCTCTAAGGGGCTTGCCCATCTTATTCCTCTTTTCCATCCACAACCAAGATCCCCTCTCCCGCAGTGCCATGGCTCCCCCATCGTTATGCAGCTGGATTCTAGCTCCTTCCATCCTCTAGGAGTGGCTTTCCCCAACAAGGGACCCTCCCAGCACCCCATGTGGACTTGGACTCTCTGTTGACAGACACTTTCTGCCCATTTCCACCTTCACGGAGCATTCTTCTTTTAGGAATGTCTTTTGACATCACGGTGTGGTCCTTTCCATGCCTTGACGATGACTCTCCTCTGTCGCTTCACTGTCCCTCTTCCCCCTTGCCCTACAGCCATCTGCTTGGTGCCCAGAAGGTTGACCCTGGCATCTTGTCTCTCCCCGCTCCCACTGCACCTGCAGAATTCAGGACATGGGGGGGGGGGGTCCCCGAGATCAGAATACCAGGCTAGCTCCCAGAAATAAGAAGCCCAAGACAAATAATTCTGCCCTCGTCTCTCCCATCACGACATTTGCTCCCGGGATTCCCTGGAGGACAGGCTCACGCCAGCCCCTCCTCAGCCCCTTGGCCTCCCTCTCTGTGGCCACATCCCCGTAGGCGCTCTCACTGCCTCTTGGCAGGACTGCTGCTGCGAGAGTCTCCAAACTCTCCTTCCCTCCCCAAACCCAACCTCTCCCCTGCTTAGAGGCCGCTTCTGGCCCAGCCAAGCCCTCTTCACTGGCTCCAGCAGCCCTTGTCCTGGGCAGCCAGTGACTTCCCACTGATGGAAGCTCGGGAGACAACTTGTTAGGTCAGATGTTCTTGAGGAATACACGATCCTTGCACAAGCGTCACTTTCACCCTCTTGTATTTAGGGACACATTGGTAGGAGGAAAAGGGAATCGAGGCACACACACATACTTTGGAAATGAGATCTGCAGTGATGTACTTTAATGAATATGCTGTTAATAGCTGCGTGACATTTATAGGGGACGTTAATGTCTTGCTTCATTACAAACATCCAATCTGGATACACCCAGGAGGTGTGCGACGCATGTGGGTATATCCCAGCATACACGTGCTCGAGCACCACAGAAGGTCAAGACTGGCTGACCTGCAGAATAAATTCCCAAGTCCCTAGCTTCTGCAACCTGGCCCCTTCCTACCGCACAAGCCATGTGGCCCCCCCGACCCTGCCCCCGAGTAGGGAGCCACGAGAAGCCACACTGACCGTCGTTGCTGTGTCCAGGCTGATCCCCGTGCTCAGAATGCCTTTCCTTCCTTCTCCTTTAAAAGACCCCTCAGCATCCTTCAAGACTCAGCTGACTTCATTTCCCCTGCGAGTCCCTTCCAGACATGGTCTAGGAGTGCCAACCTCTAGACTGTCAGCATCCAGAAGGCAGGGACTCCGTCTCATCTCTGTATTGCTAGGGCTCCACAAATGGAACAAATGTTTGTGATATGAAGACTGAAAACCACAATCACAATAGCTCGTAGTTAGAGATTTTTTTTTTCCTCATTTCAATGCAGTGACAACACTCTCCTCCTTTACTCAAGTTTGACTCATCAATGTCTAGTGTCCCTCTGGAGTTGGAGAGGGACAAGAGGAACAAGTTAGCTCCTTGGTTTACAGGCAGCAAATAAAACATCAAGATGTAGCACAGGTACCTTGCTGGCCGCTCTTTTCTTCCACGAAGCCCCGATTTCAGAAGTAAGGAGGACATCAGCGCATTGGCAGAACCATCCGTGCGGGGAGAACAAGTAACAAAGCTCTCTAACAGCGTCTGCCTTCTCAAAGGCTCTGCTTTCTAAATGGCCATGAACTTGAACGATCACGGGAAGTACTTTTCCAAGCAGCTCATTTCCAGGGCATGAGATGAGGCAATCAGATTGGGACTCTGCCCGAATTTCCACTCTAACGGGACCAGACTTGGAACCATTTTTTTTTTTTTTTGCCTGTTTTCGCAGTAAGCTTAGAATTTTTTTTTTTTTTTTAAGGATTTTATTTATTTGACAGAGAGTGATCACAAGCAGGCAGAGAGGGGGAAGCAGGCAGAGAGGGGAAAGCAGGCTCCCCGCTGAGCAGAGAGCTCAATGCGGGGCTTGATCCCAGGACCCTGGGATCATGACCCGAGCCGAAGGCAGAGGCTTAAACCACTGAGCCACCCAGGCGCCCCAGTAAGCTTAGAATTTTGATGTTAGTGAGTGAAGACAGAGCCGTGCCTCAGTTTCCTAACATCTACACTGATACACCCTAGGAGTCTCAGATTGTGGTCTTCTGTGCCGTGGACAAATAATCTTGTTTTGGTGTAGATTTTTAAGAAGGGGGAAATTATTTTTGGTTAACATCTGTCTTTCAGCCACCCTACGTCCCTCTCCCAGATGATCTGTCAATCAATGACCGAGTATTCGTCTCCCTGTCTCACTCACTCAGAGCTTTGGAGAGTCTCTGACAGTCTCTCAAGCTCCAAGGTCATGTGTAGGTCACCGGCTTGAACAACAGATGAAGCCAACTCTTCTCTCCCAGGCCGCTGCTTCAAGAGCAAAGGGCGTGGAGCAATGCTCAGCACTCACAGAGCTGCTGGCCTCGTGGTCAAAATGAAATGTGAGTTTGCCAGCGGGGGTGCCTGGACCGTGCCTTCCGAGTCCTCGCTCCAGGGACACAGCCTCTCCCATGGCAGGACCAACATCACATTCCTGGACACCAGGCTCAGAGTCCTGAGAGTATTCAGAGATCTACAAATTGTGACAGGCTCCTCTTAGGCCAACATCTATCTAAAACTATGGGATCTCGGTCAACACATCCCCCCAGGGGTCGCTTCTCAAGTGGAAACATGAGCCCAGAGTTGTACAGCGGATACAGTGAGGACCTCCCATCCCAGAGCCAGAGAAGACCCCAGAGGCTTTTTCCTTTTCGTGCTCCTGTGAGCATTGCAAAGCCTAGCACCATCAGTGGTTTCCTCTGCTGATCCCAAACACCAAGAGAGAAGGGACAATTGTCCCTCCTGAATGAAAAGCACAAAGTACCTATGGTTCTCCTTATGGAGTGCCGTGAAAATTCAAACATTCACACCATGTTACAGAGGAGAACACCCAGGTGCCAGAGACGCACCAGGGATGGGGAGCACCTGGGCCCCTTTCTCTGCAGCCATGACCTCCAGCCTCCATGAACCACGAAACCTCACACCCCCCAGTTAGAAGCGCAAGTGTATCTGCATCTCCAGCTCAGTGAGTTCACATTGTAAAAGTACCTTCTCATTTTCCTCCAAAAAAGTTTGTAAGGGATGGCTGCACCCCTGGCCAACCCACAAACACCTGATAAACCTTTAATAAAGTGGAACCACAGTACCAATAATTCCATAAAACTGAACCACTGCATGTTGTAGCTTAAAAATGTATCTGTGCCTCCAACTGGGGATCCTAAAACCCAGCTCCCTGGCAATCCAAATGGTGACTTCCTACCCTAGGGCTTAGGCACGGACCCTTATTTTAGGGGCAAGAGCTACAAAATTGAGGGGGACACTAGCTGAAAACTGGAGCATGGGAGAAGGGGGTAGGGAGTAGGAGTCAACTGAGGGATGGGGGGCTGAGTTCAGGACAAGGATCAACTTCTAGGGGAAGTGGGAGACACTAAAAACCGAAAAGTTCAAGGGAATATGATGAAAAGATACAGGAATCAAACAATAAAGTTTAGCTTCATGAAACATTTACTTCATTTTCTTAGATTTCTCATGTCACCACACCAGGTGAACTTGTTTTCAGCCCAGGGACCAAAAATTGCAAGTTTAGACTAAGACTCCCAGGGTCCCGTCCAATTCCAGAAAAACAGATTCTAGAATTCTGAGGCAAAGCGTCATCTCAGAGTCGCCAAAGAAGAGTAGGGAGGATTAAGAGAGAAAAGAAAAGGGGGACCAAAGATAGGAAGAGAGAGAACGTATGTCAACATGAGGCATTCTGAAGTCAGGGTTACTCCACAGTAGGACTTGGAAACAAAGATAAGACACTTGATCGCAAGGCAGCTCCCCTCCAGCAGAGATCGGTCTGCAGCAGATGGTCCCGGGCAGCCCCTGCAGTCGTGGGCTGGCCTCGTCAGACCTGAGCAGACCTCGTGTTAGCTATGCGTGAAGAACTCCCATCGGGCACTCCGCTAAAGATGGCGCAACCTGATTAGCAGGACAGAGGCCACATGCTCCAGAGAGGGAAGAGGGCATACACATGCAGACACGTCTCCAAACGACCACGCTTGTTAAGGAGTTGTACCAGGTGCTCCTAAGGACCGGCCCACATTCCTCCCCACCCAAGGGCCATGGCCTTGAGAACATGAGCTCCACAAAGTCCAAGATTTTTATTTGTTTTGTAGACTGTTGTTGACCGCCCCCCTCCCCGCAGCCGGTACCCACAGTTGCACCTAGGATATAGTAAGTGCTCAATAAATATTTGCTGAAGAGACAGAATCGCACATATTTGATGGAGAGGATGCCAAAACAGAGTTTTCCCCAAACGTTACTTTAACCTCTCATTGCCACCCCCCTCCCTCCCCAGTCTGTGATCGTGATCCCTGCTGGCTTTGCGTAGACTCTCTCACAAACCTGAGTGAGTTTACCTCCTTCCCAAACAGTTCTCTGGGCAAGATTTGCCTCATGAAGCAGGGCATTGTGTCAGCAGAGGACTCCTTGCAAAGCTCTCCGTGCATTCTGATCTTTGAGGCACGGCGTCATGCATGCAAATCCACTGCACCTGGGCCAAGGGCACGCCAAAGCCCCGCTTGCAGGCCTTTATGGTGAGCTAAATGACATGGTAATGAGTCCCGAGGCCAGGATTACCTTCCAGAGTCAGGCTCACAACAGGCCCTCCCTAAATGTTTTCTGCTGGTGGCCAAGTAGGCAAGTTCAGTCCTTTCTCCCCAGAAACACGATACTGCTTTCTATACCAACAAGGATTAATTCAAATCCCTAGTGAACAGTCCAGGATATGAAAATTACGGTAATCTAATCTTGTAGAGGAAGAAGCATGAATCATCATTAGACAGTCTGACAAAGGGCAAAATGATCAATCCCAGGCTAGAGCAGAGGTCAGGGGCCACGGCCACGGCCCCTCGGGGCGGGGTGAGAGGTGGGGGGTGGGGCGCCTAGAATCCAAACGGTGGACCGGCCAGGCCAGCATCGGGGAGGCAACATTGTGGTTTACATCCCAGAGGCGGAGAATCGAGCAATGAACATGCTAATGTTCCCAGGACCACACTTTAAAGCTTTGCATCCTGAGAACACAGAGGAGAGGGACTCTGCGACCCCAAACCCTTGTGAGTTCTAACTTCTGACTCTGGTGTAAGCGGCTCAAGCTCTGGGATTTTCCTACAGGCAGGATCCGAAAGGCCTGCAGAATCACGGCACCTCAAAAGTGATCAGAACCCCCCATCATCCCCAGGGGACGAAGACAGGCTACACATAGGACAGCGAGGGCAACAAGTCACAGCGCCTGGCCACAAGTCACTGGCCAAGTCACAATGCTCTCCTGACTACAACACAAGCAACTGCAGTTTTGAAGGAAGGTCTTGGCCTTTTCCCGAAACTCGCAAAGAAGAGCACCCTAGCTCCCCCTCTACCACCAAGAAACCTCAGCCCCAGTGCACTGGGGAAGCTGGTCAGGGCGCCCGCAGGCCTGAACCATCACCGCTGTTCTCGATTTTTTTCTTTTGCACAGCTGTGTTCAATTTTCTGTCCTCGGGGTTTTAAAGGAACACTTCTTCCAGGGCCAGGATTCTGAAGTTTTATGGTTATACAACTCCCTCCCAGGGCCAAAGAATGTTTGAAAAGCCTAAACCCAGCAAAGAGAATTAGTAAAAGGATCCAAATGAAAGTGAAATAAAAAGTTAGGACTCTTTCCAATTTACATTCAACCTCTTCCTTAATCCTATTGGACCTTCTGTTTGTCCTTCAAGAAGTTTGCTACCTATTTCTCATGCAAATACAGGTGTGCATGCGTCTGTAGGTAAGAAACAGAAGACCAAAGGTGTATTTACATTCTTCCGCGGTCTCACTTTCCCGTTCTATGGCAAATTTTATTTTAAATAAGGCCCACAGCTTATGTTGGGTTTAAGAAAAGATCACAAAAAAAGATTCCTTTAGGATTTTTATGTGCTTGTTTTTCCTATTTAGAGAGCCGCATGCCTCCTAGTTTTGGGTAGTTTAGTTTTTACTACTAGTTTTACTAGTACCACTAGTACTAGTTTTACTAGTTTTTACTAGTACCACTAGTTTTACTAGTACCACTTTTTTTTACTAGTTTTACTAGTACCACTAGTAAAACTAGTAAGTAAGTTTTACTACCCAAAACTTTGACTTTTACTTAAAAAGTCAAACCGCGTGGCATTTTTCACTGCAATACTCTGAGTATATTATTAACATCCAAAAAAAAAAATCACTGCTCCCCAACATGCCCCCAAAAGAGAGCATAAATCCCTCCCCAGCCCATGAAATAGTAACTAGGTTTCTGAATGCAGCCATATAAAGTTATTTCGGAAAATCCAGAAGTCCCTTCCCTGTCTTCCGTTCTTCTCTCTTCCTGTCACCTCCATTCCCACATCTCAAAGAAAACTGCCCCCCAGTCTCTGTCTACATCAGCTCACACACATCACTTTTATGTTTGCCTCCCGGCGTCTCCCAAAGGCTAGTGGCCTGCTTCATACCCTCGTTTGATCCGACAAAGCAAAAGGCAGGCTCTGGGGCCTGAGGTTTGTGACACAACCCACACCACCCATGTTAGAGGCCTGGCCGCCTCCCAAGACAAACAAGACGTTTTTGAGAAACAAAGTAATGTGCACAGATCCACCCTGTGGATTCAGTCCTCCTCCATAAA
The DNA here is from genome assembly GCA_028646535.1 of Procyon lotor. Classification (NCBI taxonomy): domain Eukaryota; kingdom Metazoa; phylum Chordata; class Mammalia; order Carnivora; family Procyonidae; genus Procyon; species Procyon lotor. The sequence goes on from CM053611.1 coordinate 114,457,312, forward strand.
AGGGTCTGAAATGTGGTCAACGGCACCTGCTCAACATGACCCGATTCTCCGAAAATAATTAAAAACACTATACACTGACCTTGTCTGCCCCGAGCCAGGTGATCAGGCCAGCTTCTCTCAAGAAGCCATTGGGAGAAGAGCAGACCAAACCTTCTCTTTGCTGTCACTCTCTCCTGCTCTTTATAGAATCACGATTATCAAAGCGTCTATTGGGGGCACCCAGGTGGCACAGTCAGCTAAGCATCCAAGTCTTGGGTTTCAGCTCAGGTCCTGATCTCAGGGTCTGCTGAGCACAGAGTCTGCCCAAGACTCCCTCTCCCTCTCCCTCTGCCTCTGCCCGTCCCTGCTGTGCACACGCACATTCTCTCTCTCTAAAATGAATAAATATATCTTTTTTTTTTTTAAAGATTTTATTTATTTGACAGAGAGAAACACAGCAAGAGAGGGAACACAAGCAGAGGGAATGGTAGCGGGAGAAGCAGGCCTCCCGCAGAGCAGGGAGCCCGATGTGGGGCTCGATCCCAGGCCCCTGGGACCATGACCCGAGCCGAAGGCAGACGCCCAACGACTGAGCCACCCAGGCGCCCCTGAATAAATATATCTTAAAGGAAGAAAAAGAAAGCTTGTTAGCACAGCCCTACAGTCAAAAGTATAGGTTGAAGTTCAAATGATTGCTCCCAGATAACCACTCTAATCCTCCCAGTGATTGGAAGTTGCTGCAGGTTCGTAAAATCCCCACACCTGAGTGCGGAGCCGCTGAAAAGACAGGCTTGTAAAGTCAGGGCCTCTCTTAAGCTGCTGATTTCCTCGTGGAGGAGGATGTACTCACGAAGTAGGACCCACCACTATGTTGTTTTCTCATAATCGTGAATGAAAAACCCCGTGCTCCAGGACAAATTAAGATGTTTCTTTTGGAACAAGAATGTTTGAATGAAATACTGAAATATTCTGCCTTCAAAATCTCCTGGAGACCATCCCCTACATATACAACGAAACGCAACCAAACAATAAGGACCATAGAAAAGTTTCTTTCGAAAAAAAACACATGCGCAGGGTCTGAGAGGCTCAGTCAGTTGAGCGACCAACTCTTGGTTTCCTCTTGGGTCATGATTTCAGGGCCATAAGAGCAAATCCCACAATGGGCTCCCCACTCAGTACGGAGTTTGCTTGGATTTCTCTCCCTCATGCTCACTCTCTCTAAGAAATAAATTAAAATATTTTAAATATAGGGGCTCCTGGGTGGCTCAGGGGGTTAAAGCCTCTGCCTTCGCCTCAGGTCATGATCTTAGGGTTCTGGGATCAAGCCCCGCATCAGGTTCTCTGCTCAGCAGGGAGCCTGCTTCCCCCCTTCTCTCTCTGCCTACCTCTCCGCCTACTTGTGATCTCTCTCTGTGTCAAATAAATAAATAAAATCTTAAAAAAATATATTTTAGGGATGCCTGGATGGCTCAGTCGGTTAAGCCACTGCCTTTGGCTCAGGTCATGATCCCAGAGTCCTGGGATCGAGTCCCTCATCGGGCTCCTTGCTCAGTGGGGAGCCTGCTTCTCCCTTTGCCTGCTTTGCCTGCCACTCCCCCTGTTTGTGCTCTCTCTCTCTCTCTCTTTCTGACAAATAAATAAATAAAATCTTTAAAAAAATTTTTTTCAAATATAAGTAAATAAAGAAATAAATACACACAAAAGTAATCCTTGCAGGGAGCCTTCAATCAGGGCTTGAAAAGTTTGTTTTGTTTTTTAATTTTACTTATTTGATAGAGAGAGAGACAGCAAGAAAGGGAACATAAGCAGGCGGAGTGGGAGAGGGAGAAGCAGGGCTCCCGTCGAGCAGGGAGCCTGATGTGGGACTCGATTCCAGAACCCTGGGATCATGACCTGAGCCGAAGGCAGATGCTTAACAACTAAGCCACCCAGGCGCCCCAAAAAGTTTTCTAATTTCTAGTGTTTTCTAATTTCATGCCAAGCCCATTAAAACACACTGGAGTTCAAATATATATATTTTTCTGTTAGGTCATTTATATTCCACATAAGAAAAGACAGAAATCTGAACTAAGAACACTCGTGTGCACGCGCACGCACATACATAATCTTGTAAAAGAAAAAACAAACAGCACCACTTGGACTCATCCGAAATGAACAGCCTATAGTCATGTGCTTAAAACATGATGTTTGTTCAAAACATTAAATGGATTTTATTGCCTAAGTAGCAGCTAGTTTTCTGAAAAGAAAGTAAAGACTGGGTTGCTGCTCTAAGGAGCGTGTGTCTTAAAAAAGTGCTTTTCCACAGTTTTAATTAGTAAAGAAGCATGGAGAAAGAACATGCTAAAGTCAATGCACTTTTGAGGTTTAAGAAACACAACTTCCTCAGGCATTCGTATGGGGACCCTTTGCGAAAATTACCGTGTTTCTCTCCACTCACATAGTCTCGGTGGTCCCGGCACTGAGTTCCTGTGTGTCTGTTCACTGTGTGTTTGAAGACACACAAAGCAGCGGTGTATGGAAAGCCAGAACCTTCGCTGTGTCTAAAAGCACGGACTGCCTTTTCTCTCTATTCTGACTTCTATTGATGATTTTTAAATGATTCAATCTCAACTTCAAGAAAGCATATTACTAATAAAATCCTCCTCCCCGATTTCTCCCAATCAAAATAAAAGAAAAGCAAAACCATCAGAGAACAAAACACAGAATGACACTCTTCTCTGGACCCCAGCCTGGCGCTGCTCTCCTGCCCCACCCCAACGTACACGTTGGCAGTTTCCTAGATGCAGAATTTACACCCGAAGTTACTGGCTCCAAGGGAAGAGATGGCCTTCGAACCACACCGGCACTCCGGGAATTCAGCAGAGCAGGAAAGGAGCCCGCAGCAATTTTCACCAGAGTGTAGTTTCAGCCAAACTTCTAAAAACAGTTGCCCCACCTCTCTCAACTCTAGCGTTTCACATTCCCTCTTCAAGGCGCTGTTCTGGGGTCTCCCCTCCTGAGCTACTCTTGCCAAGGTCATGGACAGCCTCCATCTTGGCAATTCCAATGGACACTTCCATCCTCCTCTTCCTGATTTTTCAGGAGCACCAGCTCCTTTCACATGAGCTTCATGACCTTCTACCCCTCTACTTTCCTTCCTCCTTGGCTGACCCTTTCTCAGGTTTCTCTCTGGCTCTCTTCCATCTTGTTCTGAACCTCATTTGTGCGTACACACAACACACACACAACACACACACACACACACACACACACACAACACACACACACACACACACACACACATACACAGTTTCCATCCTTTCTTACAGATGTACCTATCATCTAAATGTTACCTACAGGGGCACCTGGGTGGCTCGGTTGGTTGAGCAACTACCTTCAGCTCAGGTCATGATCCTGGAGTCCTGGGATCAAGTCCTGGGATTGAGTCCCTGCTCAGCAGGGAGTCTGCTTCCCCCTCTGACCCTCCCCTGTCTCGTGCTTTCTCTCTCCCTCTCTCGAATAAATAAATTTTTTCTAAAATAATAAATTAAATAAATAAATAAATAAATGTTAACCTACATGCAGGATTGCTCCTCTGAGTTCCGGACTCACATTCAACTGTCTACCTGAGATCTCTATATGGATATTTACCAGGTACCTCAAACTTAGTGTGTGCGTAACAAAACTCTTGATTCTCCAAGCTGGCCCTCCCCATTCGAACAAGACAAAACCTCCTCCTCAGTTTTTATTCCCTTCAGATGTTGCCAGGGCCAAAACCTGGGAGTCATTCTTAATTCCTCCCTTGGCCTCTCAGCTACCATCAAGTGCTGATGGTTAGACCTCAAATACATATCCCTTTTTATAGATACAACAGCTTTATTGATATATAATTCATGTACCATACAATCCACCAACTTAAGGTGTATAATTTAATGGTTTTAGAATATTTATAGATCCGTTTGACTACTATTCAAAGCAATTTTTGATATTTTCATCACCCCAAAAAGAAACTATGTACCCCCATTAGTAGTCACTCTCAATTTTCCCCTTGATACTCCAGTGCTAGGCAACCATTAATCTTTCTGTCTCTCTAGATCTGTCTGTTCTAGAATTTTCATATAAATGGAATTATGCATTATGGTCTTCGTGTCTGGCTTTCTCCACTTAGCATGTTCTCAAGATTTATCCATACTGTAGCATGTATCAGCACTTCGTACTCTTTTAGAGTTGAGTAACATCTTATCACATGGATATACAATATTTTATTTGTCTATTTGTCGGTTGACAGACACTGGGTTTTTCCCATTCTTCAGCAATTATGAATGATACTGCCATGAATACATGTGTTTTTAAGACATATGTTTTCATTTACCTTGAAAATATATGTTGAATCATAAGGCAACTCTGTTTAACTGGATGAAGAATCACCAGACTTTTTTCCAAAGCAACTGCTTTGGAAAGATTTTGCATTCTCACCAAGAATATATGAGAGTTCCAATTTCTCCACATCTTCACTAACGCTCATTAGTGTCTTTCATAGTGGTTATGAAGTAATATCACATTGTGGTTTTGATTGCATTTCACTAATGACTAATGACGTTGAGAATCATCTCATGTGCTTCTTAGCCATTTGCCTATCTTCTTTGGAGAAATGTCTATTCAGATCTTTGCCTATTTTTGAATTTGGTTATCTCTTTATTACTGAGGTGTAAGAGTTCTTTATATCTGCTACATATAAGCCCCATATCACATTATATGATTTGTGAACACTTTTTCCCATTCTGTGGGTTGTCTTTTCATTCTCTTGATAACATCTTTGGATTAATTTTGTTGATGTCCAAGTTATCTGTTTTTCTTCTTCACTTGTGCTTTTGGTGTTGTATCTCAAAAAAAAAAATCATAGCCTAACCCAAGGTCGTGAAGATTAATACCCATGTTATCTTCTAAGAGTGTTAAAGTTTTAGGTCTTACATTCAGGCCTTTGATCCACTTTGAATTAATTTTTGTATACTGTGTGAGGTAGTGGTCCAACTTTATTCATTTTCATGTTGATATCCAGTTGTCCCAGACCATTTGTTGATGAAAATACTTCCCAAAGAACTGTCTTGGCACAACTGTCAAATATCACTTCCATAAATTTATGGGTTTACTTCTGATCTATAAATTCTATGATAAATATATGTCTATTCTTATGCCAGTCCCACATTGGCCTGATTATTGTGGCTTTACATGAAGTTTTTGAAATCAGGAAGGATAAGTCTTCCAATTTTGCTCTTTAAAGATGTTTTGGCTATTCTGGGTCCCTTAAATGTCTAAGTGAATTTTAGGGTCTGTCAACTTCTGCGAAGAATCCATCTGAGATTGTGATAGAGACTGCACTGAATCTACAGATCAATTGAGGGAGTACTGCCACTTTAATAATACTAAGTCTTCTGATCCATGGACATGAGATGTTTTATCATTTAAATTTTCTTTAATTTTTTTCAACAATGTTTTGTAGTTTTAAAAGTGTAAGTTTTACACTTCTTATTATATTTATTCAAAGTATTTTATCTTTTTTCATGCTATTAGAGGAGGAAATATTTTCTTAAATTCATTTCAGAATGTTCACTACAAGTGTGTAGCAATAAAACTTATTTTTGTGTATTGATCTTATATCCTACAATCTTTCTGAATTTATTTATTTGTTCTGATAGTGTAGTGGATCCATGATCATGTCACTTGCAGACAGAGATAGTTTTACTTCTTCTGCTCCAATCTAGGAGCCTTAATTCGATATCCTTACCTAACTGCCCTGGCTAGAACTTCCAGTACAAAACTGGATAGAAATGATGAGAGTGGACATCCTTGTCTTGTTCCTAATCTTAGGGGGAAAGCTTTTAGTCCTTCCCATTAAGTGTGATGTTAGCTGTATATTTCTCACAGATGCCCTTTTCAGGTTGAAGACCTTCCTTCAATTCCTACCTCATTGTTATTGTTTGGTTTGTTGTTTTAATCTTAAAGGGTATTGGAATTGTCAAATGCTTTTTCTCCATAAGACATACCTTTTCACACTTAGGTTTCCTTCCATATACACTCTCTATACTATCTCCAAAGCTCAGTAGTTCTCATCTTTACAGGTCTCTACTTCAGGAAGTCCTGGACCATCCTATTCAAAAGTCTCCATCCATCACTATCTTTTCTCCCGTCTGTCATATAAACTTCAAAGCACTCAGCCATTATTATTATTATAAGTGCAAATTCTGATAACCCTAGTATAAAGTTTAGTATTTGCCAGCATGATTTATCATCTTAATCTTCACAATAACCTTATTAGGTAGATGCTGTTTTATACATGTGGAAGTTGAAACACAGTTTAAGTGTCTTGATCAAGGTCATACAGTTTATAAGTGGCACATTCAGGTTGAAAACTCAGGTCCCCTAGCTCCCAAGACCATTCTCTTAAACATTTGGTATCATCTGTTACCATATCTATCAGTAACTTCTCTTACATATTTCTTGCCGTATTTGCCAATCTCATTTATTGATATATTTTCAGTATCTAATGCCATGCATGGCTGGTGTTCATTAACTATTTAAGGAACCAACAGAACACTGGTCTCGAGATGCCCCACAAGAGACGACTCTGTTAAGTACTGCCGACTATACACACCCATGAGATTCACAAGGCTCCGAACTGAGATCCTTCAGTAAGAAAGGTTGCTTAACTTTAATTCAATGTTTTCTAGGCTCATTTGAACACAGACCCATCTTCCTACCCACTCTGTCCCCACTGCATTAATAGTGTAGGGAACTGTGTTCCAGGGAACACAATTTGAGAAATATTGCCCCAGAGAGGTAGTCCAGAAAGCACAGTTCCCAGAAGGGTGCTTCTGCTCCCCTTTCTGTGCCCGGCTCCACTCTCATCTAAAGAGTGTCTCCCATAGCCTCAGTCCAGCACAAAAAGAAAACCCCAATATTGAGTTTTCCTTGTCTTTCCTGGAGCTCCTAAAGGGCTCAAAGGACACTAAGGAGATATAAAGATTTTTTCCAACTATCAAAAGGGCTCATCTTTCCTGTATGTTTGTGGTCCTGTAACTTAACACAGAGGGAGCTTTAATTTTCCTAGAGCTCTGGTTCCTTGAATGTGATTCAAACAAAATTCACCCTGCATGATGTACTTTAATCTGCATTCTCAGGATGTAGGCAAGGCCAATGATGTGCTAATCACAAAATTGTATTCCTTTCCTAAATAAATACTTACTGTAATGCTGGTATTTAAATCATCACTTCAGATGTAGAATGACTTCAAAATCTTCATATCTCAGCTCTGTAAGTCTTCAGAGTCATCTATTCGAACTCTCTGAAAAGGGGGAAAGAAAGAAGAAAAATTTCAACGTTGAAATCTACGAAAGAAAATAGCAAACAATATAAGACAACCACAAGTAGGAGCAAAGCAGGATACACTGCTGTGATGAATTTTCTGCCTCTAAAGAGCTTTGAGCTTTCTTTCAATTAGTCATCTACATCAGCTACAATGAATTATAGGCAGTGGTTAGAGTACCTTTTAAAACCTCTTATAAAAAATACTCAATAAAAATTTGTTTTCCTTCATCTTAAACCCAGTGAATAAAGTCATTTCTATGTGATGGTTCTCCAAAGCTCTAATTTTTCCAGACTGACTGAAATTTTATACATTTGGTCTAACGACAAGAATTATCTTGAGTAAATATGAGCACTTTCTAAAATACAAATTTACAACAGATCCAGATGAGGGGATTTGGGAAAGAAGCCTTGTAACAAAAGGAGACTTGAGAAAATACAGAAGGATGGGTTGGATGGAATTCATCAAGGAGTTGGATACGTATATCCGAAGGAACTGACAAAGGCCCAATTCCTTAGAAAAAAAGAGACTGAATAAAGAAGTTGGAGAGTAGTGTAACCCTTCTAGGGCATCCAGAGTGAATGGACTGGGCTAGAACTTGGTCTATGACATTAATCTGAGGTAGGGAAAATCTTCTATATCTGTTTTCCTCACAGGCTTGGGAACGAGGGAAAACCCCACTCACACTGAAAGTACAACAGAGGAAGACTGTGTACATTTCCCCGTGTGATTCTCCCAGATGCATGTAATTTGCATACAAGATAACTCTTGGTAATAGTTCATTCCTTACACTCAAAATGGCCTGACCGCCTGTGTGGCATCCCCGTGACTGAGCCTGGGAGAGGGACACTGAACACAAGCAAGGCTTCAGCACTGTAATCCCAGACTAAAGAGGAAGGCCCCTAGATTTATTAGTTGGTTAGTGGTCAGTGTTAGTGGTAAAACAGCACTGGCTTCAGAAAACCTTTTGTTTCGGGCTACTGAGGCACTTCCTCCTAGCTCCTCCCAATGTCTGTTCAGCACTTCTTTGCATTACCTTTTGTAAAAGTCATCTTAGCAAAGAGTTCACTCAAGCACAGAAGGCCCTAGATGGGACAGGAGCCAAGAACACACTAGCATTGTAAAGGACCAGAGCTGGCATCAGTCCTCGGTTTTTAGAAACATATGGGAGGCATGGCGTCCGATCCTATCTTACTTAACTTGTGTGGAGAAAATGGGGTTCCTCTCCAGAAGCCCTTACTGAGGCAACTGGTAAGGCAATCATCTTCTGGTGACGAGGGGACACAGGGGACTCAACCCACGTGAAGTTCCCCCAAAGCAAGAAAACATTATTGTCACCCCTGCCCAGTAAAATTCAGACAGCTATGAACTCATTACTTAAAGCCACAAAGACGGTTGTGGTAAACACAGACAAATTATGGGGTTTAAGTAGACTGTTTTTCGTGCCAAAAAAAAATCTCTTTCCCTCCTCCCCCACAAATCTGTTTATTACTAAAAAGCTTTGGAGCCTTGTGAACTGGGCTAGACCAATTTAAGCCTGCCTTTCCCCCAGGGCCCCTCCTTAGCATACTGAACTGAGGAGGAATTTGCCTGCTTTCGAAAAGGAGACCCACTTTCTGTACAGGCCACAGAAGAATGAAAAATGAAATTATTCCAAAGGGAAAGAGCCAAGAGAACCAAAAGAAGCCAAGAGGTAAGAGCAGGAGAAGAAATCCTCATCTCTCAATCTTTTTTTTTTTTTTTTTAAAGATTTTATTTATGTGACAGAGAGAAACAGCGAGAGAGGGAACACAAGCAGAGGGAATGGTAGCTGGAGAAGCAGGCTTCCCGCCGAGCAGGGAGCAGGATGTGGGGCTCGATCCCAGGACCCTGAGGTCATGACCTGAGCCGAAGGCAGCAGCTTAACAACTGAGCCACCCAGGCGCTCCCTCATCTCTCAATCTTAGAGAGCTCTACTCTCTGCACAGATTCCCATGTCATTTCTGTCCTTGGCTCATGTCCCTCAAGTGCCCTGGAGAGCCCGGGTTCTCAAGCTTGAGTGTGCCCTTGGAACTCTACAACCGCAGTTCAAGAAGAAAGAGAATCTACTGTGGAGATCATGAGCACACAAACCAAGAAGGAGTTTGAAAAGTACCTATATCACTAGCTAGGAATCCAGTTTGTCCAAAGACCAAGGGATAGTCACTAGGTAATAAAACTTCATAATACAGTAACTGACAGGAAGACAAAACAAGAAATCAGCTTTAATGCACTCGAGATAACTTGGGGAAAGGAAAGAGCAAAACCACAATCAGGAAAGGGTCCGAATTAAGTGACGGGTTGAAGTTTAGTAAACTAGTCAAACCTGCATAATAGCAGCAAAAATTCCAGAGGGAAACGGGGCAATGGGGAAAGGAGAATCAATATGCAGCAGGAAGAGGCACCCAAGTCTTGCCTCTTGGCTCGTCTTGCCAGGGCTCGCTCCATCCTTCTGAAGTATCCCTTCCCGGTCAGAAACAATCTCTCGCCTGGCTTTCAGATGATTATCAACCTCTGTGCAAAACCTCTCACATGACTTTGTGACAAATTCTTGACCAATTGTATCTGGAGGGAAGATACACCCGAGAAAACCATACCTTCATCTTACGTTTCAAAAGACAAGTTTGACAGAACATGCTGACAGAAGTCTCCACAGTGAAGGGACATTTCTGGTGAGTTTTATTCGTGTACTAACTTTACTACAGTGACAGGTGCCTCAGGGTCCAGAGCATTTAGCAGGGTCTCCCCCCACCGCCCGCCCAGAGCCAGGCATCCAATAGTGGCTCCTTATTAGGGATCCTAGCGATGAGGCTTCCATGAGACCCACTTCCACTCTGGTTACTTTCCTCCATCTTTCTTTTCCTGGATGCCTATAGCAAGAAAAGGAGGTTCTTTAAGATATTTTCAAAGAGCAGGGCATCTGGAGTCTGCTTCAGATTCTCTCTCCCTCTCCCTCCTACTCACTCCTTCTCTCTCTCTCCCCCTCTCTCAAATAAATAAAGATATTTTTCAGAAGCCATGGGCATTTCCTCCTTACCCCCATACAAATCTCAAGACATCTTTCAGGATTTGCCTTCAATGCCTCCATTTCCATGAGACCCTTCTTTGACAGTCTTACCCCTTCCTCCTTCCTTTCTGTCTCTTCAATTCATGCCAATTATCTAATTATGGACAACCACTATAGTTAATCCTAAACCATCTAGGATTTGATTAGCAAGAGCAGCAATAATATAATAATATAAATAGTGATCATTGTTATTATTGGAACACTTATAAATAATAAACAAAATTCCTCCAAATCAACAAAACTGTGTACCTATTAGAAGGCACCCACTGACTGGAACTACACAATAACCTGTAGACTTCACCACGGGTCTGTAGCTGTGTGGGGACAGTCCCCTTCGATCACCCCCTAGATATGTACTTACTATATTGGCGTCTGAAGAGTCATTCTGTTAGCATTAGTTCCAGGACCACACAAGTTGATGGAAAAACCATTAGTAAGTGACTGGACTGGTCATGTGCAGAAGCCAAGGTTAGAGGCAATTGAGCAATGGCAACAGGAGGAAGGTGACACACGAGAGAGGGCAGCAGGGACACTGTAGGGGGAGGGGGATTCCCTTCAAAGATCACTGGGCCCACTGAGATGACATTAGAAAGAAGAAAGTACAGTTACTGAGGACACCCTAGGACCATCTAGGTTTCGTTTTAATATAGGGGAAGGCGTACAAAGATCTTGGTTAAAGAATGAACAATAGACCATTTTAATAGTACTAACCATTGGCCCATTTTACTTGTCAAGTAATTTATAGGAGAGGTTGTCATCCTGAACTATTATGCTTATACTATTTTTGCACATCAGGATAGTATCCACAGAACGGTGAATGTTTTCCTAAATACTGGATTCTTCATGAACTAAAACGTTGGTAGCCTTTGCTGAGAAATGGTATACTAAATGCATCCCAGAGTATAATTCAACTGTAAATATCCTTTTGTACTCCTCTTGATCGAGAGAGGTCTTTCATATGTTCATGCATTTTTTTTCTCGAAAATGAGACTGGATTTTTATATCTTGTATGTTTTTAGTATTTCATAGGCATGAAGCCAGTGCTCACACAATAGATTCTGAAAGACTGACGGGGGGGACCAGTGGGCATAAGGCAGCTAATTCCCCCTGTGAGGGCTCTGGCAGTCAGCCCGCCGCCAGCTGCAGGAAGATGCTCACCATCAAAATAGCAACTGACGCGGGGACACATGAAGGAGAGGGAGCTAAAATAAGCATCTCAATCCTCCCCGCTGAGATCCAGAAACTCCACCACCCTGCTGTCCTTGGGGCTCTCTTCCTAGGGGGACACATTTCCCACTTGATGCGCTTTCTGCTGCCTACTTCGGTAGGTTTCCTGTCATGGCATACATCCTATTACAGCAACAGGTCTTAAAAGGGAGCATCAGGTCCTCTTATCTTTTCAAAAATGCTCCTACAAAACCTTAGGAGGTGTTATGCTTCAAAATCCAAAGGATGTGGGTATTATCTAAAATCACAGGTGTAAAACTTAAGGGGCAGAATTCTCCATTTTACCTTCTGTCATGTATTTTTTCAAAATCTTTGGTGCCTTCTAGTACTTGCCTTGTAGCAACCACAAAATGCATAAACAAGCAGCAAACAAACATTGAAGAAAAATTCAGCTTGTTGTCTGATGGACGCATGTACTTGTGAATATGACCTTATGTTGTTTATAGCACCCAAATATAGTACTGTGGACCAAATGTTTGTGTCCCCCAAAGTGAATATGTTCAAGTTCTAGTCCCTAAGGTGATGATATTTGCTGTTGGGGCCTTTGGGAGGTGATTAGGTCATGAAGGTAGAGCCTTCATAACGGGATGAGTGTTTTTATAAGAATGAACAGAGAGAGCTTGCTCCTTCTCTCAGCTCTCCATCATATGAGGACACAGCAAGAAGGAGCCTGTCTGCAAACCAGGAATAGGGCCTGTGCAAGGCACTGAACCTGCCACCACCTTGATCTTGCTAGCCTCCAGAACTGTGAGAAATAAATGTCTCTCATTTAAGACAGTCTGTCTATAGTATTCTTGTTGCAACAGCCCAAACTAAGATATATATAGTAAGAGCCAGCTTTATATTTAGTAATAAAATATGTATGTGTGTGTGTGTCTATGCACATGTGTATACATATACACATACATATGCATATATATAATTGTGTATATAATGACAAAACACACAAGGTACTAAATTGCAAAACAGAAAAACAGGATGCAACATTTCAACATTTCAAAGTGTGCTTCGAAAAGCACCATGACTTTCTCTAAAGTCTCCAAGTCCTTCCACTTGAACAGTCTGAAAACCATCACCTGGGTATGCTCCACAGGCAGTTCCAGGACACACTCTAGAGGTACAACAAAAAGAGAAGTGAGACTCTTCACAGAACCAAGGGCTCACTGTTTCTCCTGTCAGAGGTAAATGGGGGCTTCCCAGCGGACTGCAAAGCAACCACAATATCATGACCCTCCTTTGGATTCCTAGACACAGTTGATCCATGGATTCAGCACTTGGTGAAGACAAATATTTTCCATTGCTCTCCACTGACTTCATGTGTGCATGTCTTCACAAAAATAAGATTATTGTGCAAGGCCTTGCTCTTTTTTTCTTAAGTGAACAAAAAACACCAAATAAAAAGCCTACTGATATGCAAGCTGCATCTGAGAAGAAAAATATGCACAATGGGCTGGAGTTCGCTCTCTGTATACTCGGCTTTTAACCCCTTGTGATAGGGAGGGAAGTGATGGGTCCTGACTTACTCTGGGTCACAGTCTCATCCTGGGTGCATGTCACAGTGGTGGGTCTTAAGAGCTTCGAGTATGAGAAGTCCCTTTCTAATGTCCAATTTTCCTTGTATCTGCCCCCTGCCATCAGTTGCACGGCTAATAAGATAATGTCAAAAGGCTACTATGAGTGTAGTAGATTTATATTAATTCACAGATTTATATCTTATAAGTAACAGCCACTTAGGAGCATTTAAAGTAACGGTGCTTCTGTTGGTGGGAATGCAAATGGGTGCAGCCACTGTGGGAAACAGTATAGAGGTTCCTCAAAAAATTAGAATCAGAACTATCATATGATTCAGTAATTCCACTACTGGGTATTTACCCAAAGAATACAAAAACGCTAACTCAAAAAGACATATGCTATTCTATGTTTTATTTATTTATTTATTTGAGAGAGAGAGAGAGCGTGCGCATGAGCAGGAGATGCAGAGGGGGGAAAGAGAATCTCAAGCAGACTGCACTGAGTGGGCAGAGCCCAACAAGGGCCTTGATCTCATGACCCTGAGATCATGACCTGAGCAGAAACCAAGAGTCAGTTGTTAATGACCATACCACCCAGGCACCTCTAAAAGAAATCATTTTTGAATGGAAATAGTAACCAAAAGAATTAGGAAAAGAGAGAGGACTAAAGATCTTGCACTGGAACTTCTAACTGACCAAACTATGGTGGGCTCAAGCCTACGGATGGAGGAAGTAGGGACGTCCTGTCTGATGGAGGAGGACAGCATACCTGGGAAATCATCCTCCTGAGCCTCCAAAAGTAGAATAAGCAAGCTAGACCAGAGAACTGATACTGCTTAAAAACGTGACCTGAGTCAACATACACAAGTATAAATCCCACACGTGAGGATAATCCACAACTGCGTATTACTCTGCACGATGTCAGAAAACTCTGGTCCTTGCTGTTAACAGAATTTTAACAGAATTTATTCTTTGAACAGTATCCCATATCTAACAACTGAAAGTGCAATAAGGGTGTCAAAACACCGGTTTTCAGAGTACTGAGGGGGGAAGTTTAGTTAATAACAATGACAGCAGCAACTAATACTCATAGAGCGCTCAGTACTTACTAGGCACTGTTCTGAGCACTCTCTCTACTTCATCACCACTACTAGCTTCTATTAGTGTCCCTATTCTACAGATCAAGAAACTAAGGAGTAGAAAGGTCGTCCAAGGTCACACAGGTGGCTAGCAGCATTTCTGGCTCCAGAATCCTCACTCTTACTCACTAGGCTATGCTGCATCCCCGATCAAAAAATAATTTAAAAGCCTTAATAGAGATAAAAAACCTTTCACAAGATTCTACCCACTTCATAGTCAGTATCTCCATGATTAATCTAATAAGGGTTAGTAGAAATTACTAGAAATATAAATTATTCTAAAAACTTGAAGAACACAGATTAGTTTCTGACTTCTCTACCTGTGGCAAAATGGATCTTCACCACTGTGAACGTCCAAACGCACGTCTATATCCCACACCTGGTGGGTGACGCCTGATTGCCAAGAGACTCAAAAGGACTCGCTCCCCAGATCCTGGGAGAGGGTTCAACCTGTCCTGTGGCATCTGTCCTGCAGACACCCCGCGTCCCTGCCACACTTGCACTAGGGTCCCACAAAAGGGGCTCCTTACCTTTGAGATCAGTTTAATTTGGTGTACGACAACCAAATTAGACAGATGCGAACTTAGCATCTACTGAATATAAGGACCCGAGTTATGTGCAGAGAAAAAAAAAACAGAAACTCAGGCAACAGTGAAGAACTGAAAGACTGATAAATAAAAGTAATTTAAAGGTCGAAGTAGACGAGATTGGAATACAAACCTGAAAGGATATAAAGGGAAGGGATAAAACCCGAGGTCCCTCTTCAAGGAAGAAAGCCACTCAGGCATTAGCACCTGATGCTGAAAAAGCATCTCGTGAAACCCTCCCACCAGAGGGGTGGGAACAGAAAATGGTACAGCCACTCCGGAGATCAGTTTGGTTGTTTTTCTTAGAAAGTTTGAACATATACTTATCATCTGACCCAGCAATCCCGGTCCGAGGTATTGATCCAAGAGAAAATGAGAACTTACGATCCCATAAAAACCCATACATGAATGTTATGGGAGTTTTATTCATAATTAACCCAAACAGGACATCCATGACCCACGTGTCCTATAATTGGTGCATGGAGAAGCAAACTTCCCTACACAAGGGAATACTAGTGGGCGAGGAAGGAACTAATCACCGAACAACATGACTGTAGTCCAGGCGCCTTAAGCTAAATGACAGGAGCCAGACTCAAAAACATATAGACTGAATGATTCCATTTCTAAGACATTTGGAAAAGGCAGAACTGTAAGGACAGAAAACAGACCAGGGGTTGCCAGGGGTGAGAACTGAGTGGAGAGACTGATTATGGCGTGGGGGGGGGGGGGGGGAGCCACAATGGAAATTTAGGG